>JAPYZA010000788.1:0-25547 GCA_030522685.1 Eupelmus azureus | reverse complement strand
TTGACTAAAGAAAATAAAATTGGGAAATAGCATGATATATAATATGAGTCATAAATCTTTCTAAAACTCACTTGCATGAATCACAGACCAAATTAAGTTATTTTAATAATAATACTTATAAAATTTTTAGTTTTCATTTTCTCTTTTAATTGGTTTTTGAGTCAATTTAAATAGACGTGTTCTTTTAATATCCAAGAGCTCCACTAACTTTTCTCATAAATTTTCACTACTTATTAAAAAATTATAACAATAAATGCATCCGAAATATAATACGTTACATACATTCAGTATTAAATAGAATAAATATTTTAAATTTTTAAATATATTTTTAACAGAAAGCAGTAAAAAGATTGTGGGTTCATGAGATATTACGAGTTTATGGTGATCGTTTGGTCGATGAAACCGATACTACTTGGCTCGTAGAACAAATTCGAAGAGTTATCAAGTTTAGAATGGCAGATAATCTAAATCAATTATTTGACGACTTTGTTACCGAACCTGATGCAGCGGTATTTATTTATTAATTAAATGAGTAGTACGAATTTGTAATTCGTATTTGCAATGATAATAACAATAATTTATAGGTGACAGAAACAGAGTTAAGGAACTTAATTTATTGCAATTTTCAAGATCCTTTTACAGATACGAAATTGTATTTAGAAGTTCCAAATTTAGATGAACTTGCACTGGTTGTTGAGCAATATCTTCAAGAATACAACTCTATTTCTAAAAAACCGATGAATCTAGTACTTTTCAGGTAAAACATTATAAGCAGTCCAAATACCTGTTTAAAAATAGTATTAAATACATCTTACCACACTGTTTCACAGATTCGCTGTCGAGCACTTGTCGAAAATCTGCCGAATAATGATGCAGCCGAGCAGTCACGCGCTCCTCGTGGGAGTCGGTGGTTCTGGCCGGCAATCTCTAACGCGTCTGGCAGCTCACATATCCGACTACGACATATTCCAGGTGGAAATCTCGAAGCTCTACGGCATGACCGAATGGCATGACGATCTCAAAGACATTCTCCGAAAGACCGCCTCGACGGATCAGCATACGGCTTTCCTCTTCACCGACAGTCAGATCAAAGAGGAGGCCTTCCTCGAGGACATAAGTAATATACTGAACTCTGGTGAAGTGCCAAATCTATTTGCTGCTGACGAGAAGGCCGACCTTTGCGAGAAGATGCGGGTGATAGATCGACAGCGCGACAAGTCACTGCAAACGGATGGCAGTCCGGTAGCCCTGCTCAACATGTTCGTCCAGATAGTGAGGGAGCAGCTGCACGTGGTAGTGGCCATGTCGCCGATCGGCGATAATTTCCGGATCAGGATTCGTAAGTTTCCGGCCTTGGTCAATTGCTGTACGATCGACTGGCTGCAGCCATGGCCAGAGGATGCGCTCGTCGCCGTGGCTAAAAAGTTTCTGGGGATGATCGATTTGCCATCAGTGGAAAGGCTGGCTTGTATCGAGATGTGCCAGACTTTCCATACTTCTACTCAGGAGCGATCGAAGGAGTTTTATGCACGGACCAAGAGGCATAATTACGTAACTCCGACCTCGTATCTGGAGCTGATCAGCACGTTCGATAAAATTTTGAGCCAGAAGCGTCGAGAAGTCATAGCTGGTAAGAAGAGATACGAGGCTGGTCTAGACTCGCTTAACAATGCTCACAAACAGGTGGAAAAAATGAAACAGCAATTGATCGCGTTGCAGCCAAAGTTGATTGAGGCTACTAAAGATGTCGAGAGGGTATTGAAGACAATAGAGAAAGAGAGCGCTGAAGCTCTTCAAATCGAAGAAATCGTAAAGAAAGACGAAGAAGCTGCAATGGTAAATAAAGAATACAACGATTAATTAATACAACCGTTAAATATAAACAAATTTTAAATTACAGGAGGTAGCCAATGCTGCAGATGCTCTGAAACAAGAGTGTGATGCTGATTTAAAGGAAGTTATGCCTATTCTAAACGCAGCCAATCAAGCATTAAATACCTTGACTCCACAAGATATTCAAATAGTCAAAACTATGAAAAATCCTCCTGCTGGTGTGAAATTAGTTATGGAGGCAATTTGCATTTTAAAAGTTAGTAAATATATTGATTACGAATTAATATTTATTACATTTATTAAATAATCATCCTTTCAACCTTCATTTGTAATATTTTATAATGCAAAAATGATTTTTTAACATCTTTCATAAAATCAACTCCTCGATTAATTAGGATATCAAACCCGATCGAGTCCCAGGCGAAGCAGGAAGAATGGTAAACGACTACTGGAAACCGTCGTTGCGTGTCCTGGGTGACATAAGATTCCTCGACGGTCTGCTCACATTCGACAAAGATAATATTCCAGAACATATCATGGCCAAGATTCGCTCGACCATCTTGACTAATCCAAACTTTGATCCTGACAAGATTCGAAACGCTTCGATGGCTTGCGAAGGTCTGTGTAAGTGGGTCATCGCTTTATCGGAGTACGACAAGGTGGCAAAAGTCGTGGCACCGAAAAAGATCGCCCTGGCCCAGGCCAAGGCAAGTTACGCTTATGCCATGGCTGGAGTGGAGATGAAACGAGCTAAGTTGCGCGAGGTGCAAGAAAAAGTAGCCAAGCTAGAGGCTCTGCTCGAGAGCCGCAGGAACGACTATCAAATGATGATGAACGAGGTGGAGGAATGCCAGGAAAAGCTTCACAGGGCAGAAGAGCTTATTGGTGTGTAATGTATATCGTTCAATATTTTTGCCGTTAGAGATATTATTTACTTTTAAAATATCTATAGATTGTATACATTTTTCACCGGTTCTTTCGTCGTACAGGTGGTTTGGGCGGTGAGTATACACGTTGGTCAGACATTGCCAAGACACTAGGCGAGCGCTATTATAAACTGACCGGGGATGTGCTGATCAGCGCCGGCGTAGTCGCCTACCTCGGTGTCTTCACAGCCGCCTACCGACAAAAGCAGATCGATCTCTGGGTAGCCGTCTGCACGAAGCTGGGTGTAGTCTGCGCACCTGACTTCCAATTGACCCAGATCCTGGGCGAACCGGTGACCATTCGCGCTTGGACCATTTTTGGGCTGCCAAGTGATCTTTTCTCCATCGACAACGGCATCATCGTGCACAACTCGAGACGCTGGCCGCTGATGATCGATCCCCAAGGTCAAGCCAATAAGTGGATCAAGAATCTAGAGAAGACCGCGAGTATACATGTGATCCGGCTCATCCAATCAGACTACATGAGGATCCTGGAGAACGCGATACAGTTTGGCCAACCAGTACTGCTGGAGAACGTGGGCGAGGAATTGGATGCGGCTTTGGAGCCGCTGCTGCTCAAGCAAACGTTCAAGCAAGGTGGAGCCATGTGTATTAAATTAGGAGATTCGACGGTCGAGTACAATGATAAGTTTAGGTGAGTGGTTAAAAAATATAAATTATAAATCTTTTTAAGGTCCATTATAGAAAGAAAAATTGTGAGTGATTACGTCAAAATAAAATAATATATTAAAAGTGAATTAGATATCAAAGAATAAAGTGTGCAATTTACAAAAATAAAAAAAAAATTATTTATGCGATAAAATTTTGTCCGCAAATATTAATTAAAAGATTCGTTTAATAGATTTTATATCACCACAAAACTGAGAAACCCTCACTATTTGCCCGAAGTCGCCGTGAAGGTAACTTTGTTGAACTTTATGATTACGCCGACTGGCTTAGAGGATCAACTGCTGGGGATAGTGGTTGCCAAGGAAAGACCGGATTTAGAGGCGGAAAAAAATCAGCTGATCGTTCAAGGGGCGGCAAATAAAAAGTAAACATGAATTACTATATAAATATTGACACCGTTTTATTAATTAATTAGTCGTAGCAAATAAATTCTTATTTTGACAAAAATTTGGATGAATTTTCACAGTTGTTTATTATTTTCAGTTGTTGAATTAATAGAGCAAGTTAGAAACTTTTGTTAAACAAAGTTTCATAAGGTTTGAAAATCAGAGCTTTACTTGTTTATAAAATATATTAAGTTTAGATTGAACGACAAAATAAGTTTTGCTGTTCACAACGCAACTAAAAGAAAATTAATTTAAGCAAAAGAATTGATAAGATATTAATCCTAACTATTAGAAAATATATTTAAATTTATACTATAAATAACGTATTTACGAATTTGATATATTAAGAAAACTAAATCTTATCATTATTGTAGTAAATTAATAATATAAATGTAAATCTTCTTAACAGGCAGCTGAAAGAAATAGAGGACCAAATATTGGAAGTTCTGTCGGAATCGGATGAAAACATATTGGAAGATCAAACTGCAATTAGTGTGTTGAGCTCTTCGAAGACGCTCTCTAACGAAATTCAAGCCAAGCAGGCTACAGCGGAAATTACGGAGAAGTCCATCGACGAGACGAGATTGCAGTATACATCGATCG
Source organism: Eupelmus azureus (assembly GCA_030522685.1). Lineage (NCBI taxonomy): Eukaryota > Metazoa > Arthropoda > Insecta > Hymenoptera > Eupelmidae > Eupelmus > Eupelmus azureus. Next base: position 21,109 of record JAPYZA010000788.1, on the reverse strand, counting down.
CCACCTACAGCACAGTCCTCTTTTTCACTATTGGTATATCTAAATTAGTAAAAATTTATAAAATTCATATTTGAATATATATTTATAAGAGATTCAATATATATTTAATTAAATTATTGGTTAGAGATGATTTTAATTTGATATAAGTGTGCTGGAGAAAATATTTTAGTTTTTTAAAATTAGCTTTATCGTGACTCATACATTGTGGACTTACTGTTTGATAATAATATTAAAATTATAAATCATTTTGTTTTAATAAATACTTATTAGAATATTGTTTTAATTATACTTCCAAACTATGAAATTGTGAATTTTTGATAGCTTTTAATTTCTCTTTTCTTATAAATTTATATCATATCAAAACAAGATGATTTGAAAAACCATAAAATGAATCATTCGAAATGTGGAAACTGTAAGTGTACTTTATGAAATACTACTTTGACCTGTGAAGTTTATAATTCACTCAAGTTCTTAATGGTCTTCAGTGTTATATAACTATATTCTTTTCAGTACACGCCGAGTAAAATTTATGTTAGCGTCAAAAAATTATGAAACTTTAAATGAATTAAATAACGTTTATAACTTAAATCTTGCCATTTCATTCTAAAACAATATTTTCTCAAAATTCACACTGAATAAATAAATAAACTCGAAGGCAGCACACAGCAATAAAAATCCTTAAAAATTGTCGATAAAATCAAAACACTCGATCTTTCATCTCTCCCAAGCCACCCTAGCCAACATCGACCCAATGTACCAGTACTCGCTCGTCTGGTTCGTGAATCTCTTCAAAAGCACAATCGACAATACGCCGCCTGTCGATGACATCCACCAGCGCCTCGAGGATTTAAGAAAGCATTTCACGTACTCTCTCTACGTGAACATCTGCCGCTCGCTATTCGAGAAAGACAAGCTCCTCTTCTCCCTCATTCTCCTCGTCAATTTACTCAACAAGCAGGGAAAAATGTCGAGCGTGCAGTGGATGTTTTTCCTCACCGGCGGCGTCGGCCTCGACAATCCACATCCCAATCCCGCACCGGCGTGGCTTCCGACCAAATCCTGGGACGAGATCTGCCGTCTTGACGAGATTCACGGTTTCGAAGTACGTATATTCATATGTAGAGCAATTCTTATTTTTCGTATAATAAAACACGCGCAAATTTTCATTTTCACGTTGGAACGGTGTTTTTGAGATTAATTTTTTTGTGTGTTTGAAGGGATTGAAGGCAGCTTTCGAGAGCGACACTGAGAGCTGGAAAGTAATTTTCGATCACAAAGAGCCCCACACCTTGAATTTCCCGGCGCCTTTCGACGGGCTTTCGAGATTCGAAAAATTGCTTGCCCTTCGATGCATCCGATACGACAAAGTAGTTCCTGGCGTCCAGAGCTTTATTGAATGTGAGTTGTGTAACAGAAGTTGCTTTTATTCGGGATGAAAGGTTTGATGCATCATTAATAATAAGGAGGAAAAGAGGATGGTATTATCTGTCTTCGTATGGGTAGTTATGTAAATTCACTGTGGGGTTTATGTAAATTATTAATGATTTAATTTAGTAGCGTTTTTTATTTGGCTATTATAATATAATTTGAAGAGTGAAGTGCAGGAAATTATAGATCTTTTTATTCATTAAGAATTCATTGAAACATTAAAAGTTAATATGAACTTCTACGATGTAATAATTTTAAATTCTTAATCCAAATTCATTTTTACAATTGTGATAAATAAACTACGGTGAATACTTTATTAAAAAGTTCTAAAATTACTACACAGATAACAGTAAATATAAAAAAACTGACACTTTGCTAAAAATATGAACATAAATTAAAAAATTTATTGAAATGACACGTAAAATATGGACGCTTTTTGTTTGTCAATAAAATCCAACGGAAACTCAGCCACTGTAATCCGTTCTCGCACTTAAATACGTCTCCGTTAAAAACTAATCCCTCCCTTAATTTTTCCCAAAAATAAAATTTATCAAAAAACCCTCGACTCCAAAAAGGGCTAATCAATAACTCAGCAGCGTGCATCCTTCCTTTCCTCCGGAAAAAAGCTCCTCTGGCGCCGCTTTTGAAATCGAGGTCCACTTTTTCCAATAAACGGAAATAATTCTCCTTCAGCGAATCGAGAAGCGGTGACCTGAGAGAGAGGGAGAGCAAGAGAGAGCGCTCCAGTCAAAATCCGCGCAATACCCAGCAGAGCGCTCGCTTTTTTCCTCCCCCGCAGGCACTAAATCAAAGACGGCTATTACGATTTTTGCTCCCCCGCTCTCTATCCATTTTCTTTATGTTACGCGGTGCGTACGTGCGCCGCCTTTTTTTACACCCGAGGACGCGCCGCGAAAGCGTAAAAAGCTCGCGTGCAAGCTTAGCCCTCCTCTCGAGCGTCCGAGCTCGAGCCGGAAGTTTTTGCCCCGGCGCGGACCGGTGATAAATCGGACGCGATCTCGGGGTACGCGGGGCCATTAGTTGCGAATGAGTCGTGAAGCCGCTGCGCTCGAGTAAACAAGGCATGTTTAAGAGAGGGTCTTTTTTGGAGTTTTAGGTTGTACGTGCGAGCTTTTTTTGATGAGGAGCCATTTGGATTTGCCATTTGTGAGCGCGTTTGGATTGATTAGCGGTGAAGAGACGGATCGATTAATGGTGTTGAATTTGCGACTAAAAATAGTTTTACAATATCGTAAATAATTATTTAAAATGTATCGATAATATCTGGTTTGTTGGATTTATAAATTAAAGTACGTAATCAATATATCGAAAATAGATTTGACATTTTCTAACTCAAACTGTTGAGAAATAAATTCCTAAATAGAAAATTAATTAGCCAAGCGTTGTTAGGGTTAAAATATAAAAATTCAATCAGTTCAATTTATTATTAAATTATCTATGTATACCTATACAATTTTCTCCGAATCAACACCCCCCTACATCTCTAACAATAACAAACACCCACAGCCGAAATGGGTAAAGAGTTTGTGGAGCCACCGACCTTCGACCTGGCCTCATCATATGGCGACTCCTTTAGCTGTATACCTCTAATATTCGTGCTAACACCCGGAGCTGATCCCACAGCGATCCTGCTGAAATTCGCTGATGATCAGGGCTTCGGTGGCAGCAGGCTGAACTCACTGTCGCTCGGCCAGGGTCAGGGTCCTATAGCAGTAGACCTCATCGACGAAGCCGTAAAGAATGGCACTTGGGTTGTGCTGCAGAACTGCCATTTGGCTAAGAGCTGGATGGGCACTTTGGAAAAGGTAATTGCAATTTATTTTTTTATATTAATGAACGTTTTTGAGATATTTATATTAACGAGTATCACGTATTTAAATCTATGTTAGATCTGTGAAAGCTTTACGCCAGATACCGTACATCCTGATTTCCGACTTTGGTTAACGAGCTATCCCTCGGAATATTTTCCGGTCAGCGTTTTGCAGAATGGAGTGAAAATGACGAACGAACCTCCGACCGGTTTGAGATCAAATATAACTCGGTCATATTTACAAGTAAAGTAAAAATAACAAACTTATATATATATTTTGAAATGCATAATATGTCTGTCAATATAATCTATAAAAAGATTAATTTATATTATAAAAACGTTAAAAACATTTATTTAAGGAATTTTACCTGGAATAAAAAGTTTATAATTTACTGTGTACTTTTAAAATGTTATAAATCAATATTATTTATATGTACTTCTAACTTTTATGAACTTTGCTTTTAACAAAAATAAATATATTTGAAATATTAAACAAAGTAATTTATAATATTCATAAAAGCTGCCTTGAAAATAACTTGAATAACAATTCTTGAATTATAAATAGTATATATAAACAAATTAATGTTTTAATTCATTCGATAAAATATCGTTTTATATATTTTGATTAATAAAGACTAAATAATTTTATAATTGCATTTTAATGTTGAATAAGGAATATTTCCACAAGTGTTAGGATTATATGAATTCATTTACTAAATACGTAATTTAAATAAATTATAAAAAATCTTCACGATTGAATATTATTAACTAATATTTAACGTCAAATTTTTATAATTTTTTTAAACGTAAAACATTTTGATCTATGAAATAGTAAAAGTGTAGCGTAAAATAATACTAAATCATACAACTCTAAATCCACAAATTAAACTTTGATAATGTTAATAAACCACCTTATCCCAGGATCCCATCGTCGATCCAGAGTTCTTCGAGGCGCCAAAACAGACTGCCAACTTTAAAAAGCTCATCTTCTGCCTCTGCTTTTTCCACGCGATTGTGCAGGAGCGTCGAAAATTCGGGCCAATCGGTTGGAATAACCGGTACGAGTTCAACGAAACCGACCTTCGCATCAGTGCTCTGCAACTAAGAATCTTCCTGGCTCAATACGAGGACGTGCAGTTTGCGGCTCTGAAATATCTCACGGGTATATCTCTATATATGTATCTGCAAGCCGTCTGTTTTGATCCGGCTCCCATCGAAAACGCTTTTCCGCGGAATGTGAAAATAATATTGGAAAATGAAATGGCTATCCGGATGAGATTGGACAGTCTGCCACGGATTTTCTTGCTTTTGAATGTTTGTCGATTTTTATTTAAAAATTTAATATTTATGGTTGTTTGTATAAGTAGGAAAATAATTAAAAAAAAAAAATTTTTTTGCTTGAACTTAAAGAACTAAATTTTTTGTAAAGATAATTATAAAAATTAGGATAAAAATGATACTTTAAAGAATTTTTAGAATTAAATTTGAAAGAAGGCAATGTCTCCTCTTTATTTCACTTTAAAATTCTTCTTTTGAATTTTTCTCCCTTTGTTCAGGTTACATTGGCCGGGCAATATCTTCTTGACAATTTACTGTTGCATGAAAAACCACTTGAATAAAAGGAAAAATGTAATTCTTCGAGCGTATCTAATAAGAAATGAAATTGCGCTTGAGAAAATTAGCTAGTTTTATGTTTTATGCCGCACGAAAATAATTTTCAATAAAACCCGAACGTTAATATAAATAATAAAAAACTGAAATTTCATCCCAGCAATTTACTCGCGTTAAAAACATTAAAAAGAACACCTGAAGTTAATAAAGCCACCTTCCACGCGTCGCTTTAAATTGAAAATTCACCCCAGCAGCTAAAATTAGACGCCGAATTCCTCACTCATAAATTTTTCCGACCCACTTCCATCCCGACAGGCGAGTGCAATTACGGTGGCCGTGTGACCGACGAGTGGGACCGTCGCACCCTCATCACGATCCTGGGCCGCTATTACCACGAAGCCGTGCTCAATGAGGACGAGCCCTTCTACTTCGATCCCTCGGGTGCTTACTACGTGCCCCGGGCGAGTCAACATGGCGAGTTCATCGATTACGTGAAGTCTTTGCCGATGATAGCTGGGCCCGAGGTCTTCGGCATGTCCGAGAACGCCGATATAGTGAAGGACCAGCAGGAGACGGACCTCATGCTTTCGTCGATACTTCTTACTCAGGCAAGTTTGTGTGTGTGTGCGCGCGCGCGCGTGTGTATATGTGTATATGTTTGTGTGGCTTTCGCTTTTCGATTATTCGCTGAATAGATGGATTTCGATGTCGAAGAGTGAGAGGGAGAGAAAGGAGGCAGGGGATTTAAGCTGTGCTCCGAATTCGGGAGATGATGGAGCTTTTGGGAATGCGGGTGGTTGAGGGAGAGCGAGGGATTTCAATTGAGGGCTTTTCGACGGAACGCGGGATTAACTTTGAGACGCTGGCCTAGTTATTGACAGCGATCGTTTATTGATTTCTTGTCAGATTTCAAATTTGCGGAGCTCGATCGCGAATGCATTTTGATACGTGTAAATGGGTCAAAGTGTTTTATTATTTGTGGAAGTTTTTTTGAATCAACGCTAATGTATTGGGAAATTATTTTGTTCCACGATTGACCTAAAGCGGCTGTTTTTATGTACGTCAATCTTTCTTTTAAATAATTTACATTAAAGTGATGTGAAATCTTCCTTGTTATCAAGAATAGGGAATTTACTTTTTACATTTAATTTTCCATTTTCAGAAAATTTCTCGATGTCAAGTCAAATAAGGTGACATCACTACATTTAAAAATTAAATGAAAAACAATGTAATTTCCGAATTCTTTATAAAAATAAAAGTTTCATATCGCCAAAATATAAATTTAAACTTTTATTTAATAATGTATTATTTTTTTTTTCTTAGGAAGATCTGGTAGTTAAAATAAAATCATTTTTTCAACTGTACATCAACAGTAATATCATTATTGTACTTCTTGCCATTTCATTTATCTAAAACCTAAATTTTAGATAAATTAATCTTTAACAAATAAGCAATAGAGGTAGAGTAGTTCATCATTCCTTCAAACACCATTCATCTTGTATTCTTGACAATTTTCTTCAAGTATATTCAAATTAAAAGCTCGCTCTGTAAATTACCATTCAGACTGCGCGCAAGCCATTCATCAAAATCAGCGCACTTCCATTTAGCTGCAGACCGTCGAACAGTAACAACGTCATCAGTATTTATTACATTAGAATTTCAAATCCTCAATTTTCAAGTAATATTTCACTCGCCCAGCCGTTTGCTTGCCCATCTCGCATATAGAAAGATAGCCGCTGCCGATACCTATACTTGAGCCGAAAGAACATGTAAAGTTATTCCTGCTTCCTCTCTTTCCCCTCAATTTATAGGACACCGAGGCAGCGGACACAGATAGTGGAAAGTCCCCGGACGAGGTGGTCTACTCGATATCCGGTGATATTTTGTCGAAGCTGCCCCAGGACTTCGACTTGGTTCTTGCTCTCGAGAAGTATCCGACCTCCTACGAGCAGAGCATGAACACTGTATTAGTCCAGGAGATGGGCAGATTCAACAAGCTGCTGCAGACGATCAGGGCCAGTTTGGTCAATGTGCAGAAAGCGATTAAAGGTATTTTTTTAATTGAGGGCTTGATCCGATGATTGAATTTCGATGGCTGTTTTGGATTGATGAGTGATTAATGGAAATTGGATTCAATACTGTGTCTCTTTACTTTTATATGTTTATTAGAGCGTTAAATAATATACTGCCTATGCAAAACTTTGAATTATTTGATTGACTAAGTTATTGAATTGGAAGGTTAATGGACTGAAACCTTTAAATTTTAAAATATTAATATGGTTTTATTATTTTAAAAGCTTTGATACTTTTATTAAATTTAATAGAATATTGATTTTCTATATATCAATATTCTAAACCCAAAAGCAAATTACTTTTCAAATATTTAAATCGAAAAATCACTATATATTGTATCTCATTTAAAAAACTACAAAAATGCTGTAAACATCCACTCAAAACATGCCAACGTCACACACTAAATTCCCCGAAACGCTTCATTTCCATCACCACTTGATCCCAAGCCCTCAGTTCCACCACTCCATTCAGACATTTCAATGCTCATCCGTAAACCTTCTCTCTCATTCTCGCAGGTCTGGTTGTTATGGACGCCGAGCTGGAGGAGGTCTTCACGTCGATAATTACGGGAAGAATACCGGAGCACTGGCGCAGATTCTCCTATCCGTCGCTTAAGCCCCTCGGAAGCTACATTCAGGACTTTTTGCGCCGTCTGAACTTTCTCCAGGTCCTTCACCACTAAATTCATACGTATACCTACCCCAACCGCGTATTATCCTCCCCGAAGTTGACGAGCGTGTTTTGCTTTCAATGATCCGGCGCAGACTTGGTACGAGGAGGGCCCGCCCACGGCTTTCTGGCTCTCCGGCTTCTACTTCACCCAGGCCTTCTTGACTGGCGCGCGACAGAACTATGCTCGTAAGCACCAGATCCCAATCGATCTGCTGGTCTACGATTTTATTCCGTTAAAGGAGTCGAGCTTCGACGAGCCCCCTGACGATGGGGTTTACATCTACGGGCTTTTTGTTGATGGAGCGAGGTTTAATATGGATACGATGATGCTGGATGAGAGTTACCCTAAGGTTCTCTACGAGGATATGCCTCATGTAAGTGACATTTTGTTTGTTTGTTGTTTTCGTTTTTTAAGTTTTGATGGTTAGTGGGATTGGTATTTTTTGAGAGTGGCAGTGATGGGGTTTTGGGTATAATCGTGTCGTTTTTATCTGTAAGTTCGTGTTCCTTTATTTAAAGCTTTTAAATTCTATTATGGACTTTTACCAAGGAAGAATTCAAATTAAAAGTAACTTTGAAAACTCATTAACTGATTGTGAGTATAAAAAGGGACAAAGGAGCGATACTGCAATTTGAATAATAATTAAGGATTGTTCACTTTTAAGCTTTCTCATCTTCTTGCTAATAAGTTTCGAAACCAAGTTTCTAGTTATTTTCTGGAAACTCCATCAACGCTAGAAACAAGTCAAGTCAAAATTGCAGAGCCTCAAAAACGTTTACCTCATACATTTTTAAAACAGCTTAGAGAGATAAATGTGCTTTCAGGTATAGAGAAATTAAAATTTTCATTATTTTTAAAAGAATTTTTTCATTAATACTAAACAATAGTATTAAATTTATTACGTGAATCTTCTATATATCTTTTATAAAATATTTGCGCAGGTAGTATATATTAAAATTTTTTAATTTGGATATAATTTAAAAATATTATAAATCGTAATGAAACATTAAACATGTGCAGGAAATTTTAAAAGAAAATAAGAAAATAGCTTTTAAAAGAGTCATAAAATACTGTTTTAATACTTTCATTTTGATTTTCATATAAAAATGACATAAATCAAAGTAGAAAATTAATACATTTTTGTATTAAAACATCATATTTTAAATTAAAATACGATTACGTAGACGTGTTTACACAAAACAAGTAAGTATATAAAAGCCTCATGAATATTTATAATTTATAATAAGCTCAGAACAGTTTTAGCACCAGCTCATAAATTACCATGGAGACAATGCAGATAATATTTCGAATCATATTTACGAGGCAAAAAAATTTATCGTAAAGTGATCAAAGAAAAAAGTCTAAATTTTATTTTTCGCACTATCATCAAAGTATTAATTTTACTCCTCACATGATCTTTTCAATCATTTCCAATCAATAACAGCAATTAAAATCAAATCATAAGAATCAAACCCTATACCAGTCGCAATCAAATAAACATAAAATATCAAATTTTCTTTAAAGCTCTGGCTAGTACCGATGACAAAGGACGAGGTGAAGGAGCGTCCCTCCTACACCTGCCCAGTTTACAAGACAAGCGAGAGACGCGGCACTCTGTCGACTACGGGTCACTCTACCAACTTCGTCATTGCGATGCAGTTACCATCGGACCAGCCACCCGAGCACTGGATACAGCGGGGCGTTGCCATGCTGTGCGCGCTCTCGCAATAAATGCTCCTCGTCGCCCTAGCTTATCGACCTCCGCTCTGCTCTGTTCGCAGCTTCCCTTTTTCACGTACATATGTATGTCTTTTTCTAGTGTCTGTACTGACGAGCTTTTTTCGAGAGTGTTTTTTTTTTGTGAGGTGATTGTTGGTTTAGTTTGGTTAAGCTTGTTGTCGATTTTTGATAGATTTATATGCGCTGTTTTGGTGGGTTTTTTGGTAATAAAAGAGTTGAGAGTTTTATTTTGGTGAGAATTTTATTTTGGATGATGGTTTTCATAAGATTAAAGTCTGGTTTAAAAAATGGGTGCTCGTTTTCTCGTTATCCAGAAATATTTCGCGTAACCTTAATAATTTAGTGACTAGAAAATTTATTAAAGCCTTTCAGAAGAGCTAAATCCAGTAAAAATTATGTTTAAGCTCTGTTGTAGCACTTTTATTAAATTTTTATGCATCGAATACCCAATATTGAGTTTGATTTTCACACGCATAGTTATGATTAATTTCCTCGCTAAACCATTTTAAATTACATTTTCAATTTACGCTCTTCGCGATACTTTGGTGTATATACTTTATCATCAATTTTGCTTACGTACACATCATATTTCAAAGTCTTCTCTCGTAGAAATTTCATCTTTATATCGATCGGAATACCGTAACATGTACGCTGTAACCTCAGAATATTCCACGTTTTACATTCGCTTACAATTTTTACAACGTTTAAAATTCAATCGAATTACACGTTAGCACAATACAATTCCAGAGAGTATTTTAAATATTTCAGACAAAGTTGCCAACTCCCTCAAAATTCACGCAAGCGAATAAGTGTCTACAGAAGAATTTCCGTGGCAAGTAAGTAAAAGTCGCTTCAAACCCAAGCGCACACAAAATCCATATTATATTCTCTCGCCTGTTACCTCTACTTATTTGTTCCTAACAAGCCCGCCTGAAAATCCACGACCCCCTCGCTCCAAAAAACGCACTACAAAAATCTCCTTCCCGTCTAAATCCCAGCCTGAAACCCAAAACTTGGCATTTCCCTTCCGAACACCCCTGCTCTTAGCGCCAGTTCTCTCCAGCCGCTTACACATAAAAATCTCGCGCCATCGAATTCAATCTGTATGTATCCCCCGTTAAATTTTCCCCGCGACCGTCTCCCCATATAAGCCGGGCGCGAAGTCGTGCTTTAAATCACTCGTTATCGCCGCGCGCGCGAGCTGCAAAGGGCTCTTGTGTATACACACACGCGTGTACCTACGCTGGAAAAAACAGTCTAGCGGAAGAATGTTCTCTCTTTTGCGAGGAGAATGGGAACCGCGAAAAAAGAAAGCGAGCCAACGCCGGCCGCGCGCGTGCGAAAAAAGAGAAAACCGCTTGCGAGAGTAAGAGAGAGAAAGAGAGAGAAGAAAGGGAGTCGTTCGCGTTGTGAGCGTTGCGAAAAGAAGGAAAATCTCGGCGGGGGTGGGCTGCGCGTTCATTTCCTCGCGAGAACGAGGACAAAAAGAGAGCGAGTCGAGTGTAAACACAGACTAGGCGCGCAAAGAGAGAGAGAAAGAGAGAGGAAAATCTCATCTGTTCCCTTAACGGAATTCGGAGTGGATCTGGAACGGCGGCGGTTCGGGCCCCGCGGCATGTATATACGTGCGTGCGGAGAGGTGCAAACAGAGAACGAGGGAGAGAGAGAGAGAGAGAGAGAGGCTGTGTATACGTAGAGAGAAAGAGAGAGGAGGTAAAGAAAAGCGAGCGCGCGGGTGGGTGGTGGCTCACGCGCGCGCGGGTGGCTCTATGGCGGCACCCTGTCTACCCGGACCGCTCTCGTTCTCTCTCTCTCTCTCTCTCTCTTCCCGAGCCGGAGGCTCTCTCGCAAAGCGCGTTGCCTAGGAGACCCCTCTCGCACTCGTATTGATCTCTCTCCCGACGGCTGCTGCGCGCCTCTATATCTCGGCTTTTCTCCCACCCCCACCTACCATCCCCTTCACGTGACGACTCGCTTTCTCTCTCTCTCTCTCTCTCTCTCTCTCTCTCTTTCGTTTGCTCTCTCGCGAAGCAGCATCTCCGTGCGCTGCTCTGCTCTATATCTTACTTCTTCTTAATTTCCTTTATCTTTCCACTGCACTTTTTCCTTCTCCAGCTCGCTCGCCCGCCGCGCCTTTTTTTCCTCTTTTATACCTCCTCTCTCTCTCGTCGTTCTCTCTTTCAGCGCGATCGCGAGCGCAGGACGAGCCCGAGAAACTCTCTGCGCTTCTATATATTTCCCACCCGGAGAGCGTTCCATCAAATTTTTCATTTCTCCGAGGCTCGCTCCCGCGAACCTGACGCGCTTTTCCTTCTTTTCTTCTTCTTCTTCCACTTTTTAACGTGCGCGAGTTTTACTTTCGTATATTCGGAATATGGGGTGTAATGATTTTATAGCAGGAGGCTCGAGCGCGGCGAGTTCGCTGCGTGTTATTATAAACGTTTTGAAATTACAGCGCATGTAATTTTTTTTTCTCTCCTTTTTATGAGAATGGCGCGGACAGCGCGAGAACCTGGAATTTCTCGGAGGCCCTGAAAATGTTATGTGGACGCTTGCGTTTATTCTTTGAAGCTTAGGACGTGTCGGAATACTTGCAGCATTTATGTTACAATAGTTGTAAAATGTACGGGGTCTCGTTAAAGTTTTTACTCTTTCAGTTTTCTTTACGTTTGTGTGTATGCTTTTCTTTTTAAAGTTTCATAGTAACTTGATTTTTATGAAATGTATTCTGTATTGCTTTTTCACATTCAATTTAAGAATCTAGATCGCCGTGAATTTTTTATTTAACGTACTGACACTTGACGTGGCTTTTAAATACCTTTTTTCAGATAATATTTAAAATTCAAAAATTTTTTCATCAAATCGCGTCTAACTATATTTCACCAAAAGTTAAAAATAAAATATACAATGGCTTTCATATTTCAAATCGCGTATAAGAATAGACATAAGGTATATAGCTCAATCGTAATAATGTATACGGCAACATCTCCAATTACCTTCATAAAGGATTAAATACTTGTAAATAAAGCAAACTGAATCGTCGGCTTTATGAAAATATTTATGCAAAGCAAGAGTAAGAAAAAGCTTCAGACAAGCTTTTATTATAAAAACTGCGCTAATTAATGATTTTATAAACAGGCTCTGCCTAGAACGTTCCACTTAGCTCGGACTTTAATTAGAATGTTAGGGTATTAAAATTAATCCTCATTTGGCTCAGCTTTGCCAACTTTAATTTATTTAGTTGATGAAATTATTAATCTTCCGAAACGCTCATAAAACCGATATGCTCATTAAAACTAATTAAAATCACGATAAAAGCCGAGCTTTTACCTGCATTCGCGTTTCTTCTCCGTAAAACATTCTTCATAAAACATTCAATCGAATTCAATAACACATTTAAACGTACATACATCGAGCTTCAAAAAGAGCGTGCCAAACATTCAGTCAGCCTAGCGAGATCCGCTCATTAAATCGCAAGCCCAAGAAATATATATATATATATATATATATATATATATATAGAGAGAGAGAGAAAAAAAAGCATTTCTCTCTCCATCCGCTCCTATTTATTTTACTTCTCGATTATTTCCTTTATCCTCTCCCCGCTCGTTTTCGCGTGCAGCTTTTTCGCCGCTCCTCTTCTTTCCAATCCCGCTCGCGCTCTATTTTGTACCGAGTGTTCCATCAAATTTTTCATTTGTTTGGCTCTCTTGTTCCCCGGGCCTCTCCCGCGAGCCTATTCATTTTTTTTCTCTTCATTTTATTTCGTCCTCTCCCTCTATCTTCCCTCCTTCCTATCCTCTCTTTCTCTCGCAGAGCGAAAAAGAGCGAGACAGAGAGAAAAAAACAGATCTCCACGCGCAAGCTCATCGGTCCCGAGGCTAGCACGTTTTCGCGTCAGCTCCCGGCCAAAATGAAAAAGTGAAATATTTGCCAGCGCCTGATTTTGAGTGGCTCGCGCTTTCAATGCTTATTTTCCGTTTCCGTCTCCGCGCGTCGGCTGCAGCGCTTCCAGAGCTCGCGCGGCCGCCTCCGCGCGCAAAGCTCGTCAAAAGCTCGCGCCGCTCTCCAGAGAGAGGCGAACGCAGTTATGCCGATAATTTGCGTAATTTGCGACATGACGAGTGCGAAGCTGCGCAAGCCGGACGACCTGAAAGGAGGGGGATTCGTTTTTTCAACTGCGCCGCGAGCTTTTCCTGTTTTTCTATCTTTTTTTGGTTTCCCTCGTTCTCTGTCGTTCTCTTTTTACGGTCGTATCTTCATTTGCCGCTGGCCTGGATCGTTCGAGAACGTAAAAAAAGAGAGAAAAGGAGAGGGGGAAAGCTGGATGCTTTTTCCACCTGCGAGCGCTCGTCTTACGTTCTTTCATAGCCCAGCCCGGTCTAATTAATGGGGCGGCGCGCTGAATTTTCCTTGCCTTCGGGAGACGAGCTCGAGTATATACATATATACGCGCAGAGGGAAAAAAAGGTCAGCGGCCGTGTTTTAGTGCGATGAATTGAAACGACTGAAATTCTCTCGTCTCTCTCTTGTTTATCTCTCTCTGTCTATCTCTCTTACTCTTTTTAGCTTTCTCCCCCTCTCTCTCTTTCTCTCTAGTTCTGTACGCTCTTTGTGCGAATAATTGGATTAGTTTGTTGCCGCGGAAAGCCAACTGTAACTGTATAAAATATTTTTCCACTCGCGAGATTTAGTTTAGCGTTTGATTAAACGAATGTACATGTCAAGCACAAAAGGCTGTATAAATCGAGTTTGACTAGTTTGTTACAACTTACTCGTAATTAGATATCGCTGGAATTACCTTTCTCTCTGAAGTGAAAGTCGAGAAGGTTGTTTTTGTGGGTTGAATAACTTTGGCAGTACCTAATAACACACTATAACTGAAAGCTCATAACGTTACTCAGCAGAATTTTCAAACGATTCGAACCAGAATCCAAGTAATGACGCATATGAAAAACTTTTATTCTTTCGAAGTCATAAAATTAAGCAATAAATATTCCCAGCAGAAAGAAAACCAATAAATGGTTTTTATATACTATAAGAATTTTATAATAGAAATTTATGAGAATTCGAACATATATATATCTATATATTTCATAGTGGCGCACATGGAATACGAACTACAGTTTTTATTGGATTCATGCTCCAGGGATCCATTCTTATTATGCTTTCAGTTTTCTCTGGAGAGGTGTTTTTTTTTAACTTTTAGAAACTGTAAGTAAAATCAACGGGAATAGAAAATTATATATATATTTTTCATTAATAAAAATTTTTATTAAAAGAAACAATTTTAATGTTACAATACTTCATTTGAACAAAAATGATAAATATATGTTCTCATGAATTTCGAAAACGTAAGAATATTCTATATTGAAGTTACAATCCTTTCAAAAAATATAAATATTTTATAATTTTAAGCTTTTTAGTAATGTAGTCTTAATCATTTTCTATGTTTTTTATCTATGCACTAATATCTATAAAAAATAGAATTATTAAAAAAATTTATTTTTAATAATTTTAGTTTACATCAACGATGCATAATTTGATTCAAGTAGTTAAGGACAAACTAAGTCAGACATTTTCTAAACGGTGTCTTTTGGAAATTTTCCAAAGAGAATTTTACATATTTAATATTTCTTAATTTCATGAGATAATATCATTTAATTCACAATAATTGAATTTTGAATAGTAGATAGTACGCATGTATTGGTAATAAATAAGCTAATATAAAACATTTTAATTTTTTAAATTAGATTCACATTTTATCCATGCTATTATAGTGGAGTGAATTTTATTTGTATCAATGATGAGCATGATCTAAGATTTTATATGGAAAAGATATCATCTACGTTTTAGCATAAAAAAAAGGTAACTTCTTCACATAAAATTTGAGATGGTACTTTCTTAAACTCTACGGACTATATGTGGCAAAGTTTATGATTTTCTTGAAAATCGGCCCGTAATTTATCTGAAACTTGTATAGGTTTCTCGCTTTATTTTAAAAAAGTGACATTTCATTCTAACGTCAGCATAATTAAAACTTTAAAACGTACATTTTTTAACAAAATCTCGAACTATTATCACTAAAATAGTAATAAGTTATTGGGAACTTTTTTCTAAACGAAATTTCTTACGAGGTAGCAGAGATATGGTTAAAATATGATTAATTAATAATCAAAGATTAAAAATTGCTGAATTTTCTTAATTTAATTTTTAAGCAAGTGCTTATAACTATCAGTTTTTACTCAGAAATATTTTGTGTAATTGATTGAATGCAAACATTGGGTTTCTTTTGCCTAATTCTAGAAAAATAAAAAATAGTATTATTATTTAATTCTCGTGTTGATAATTAATTCTCACTTTAATCTTACACACTCTAATCAGGTTTATCTTATATTCAAGAGCATAAGTTTATACATGCTATTTTTATGCTCATCGTTGTAAAGGAAAATTTTCACTTCGAAGAATTTAAAACCTCGTTAAAATTGTAGTGCAAAAATGCTTAATTCGACATTAATTGTGCGCCTAAAAAGTATAACATTATCATGTAACTCATTTTGACCTTCAATATCCCAAAATAAATAAATAGTTACAAACATAATAATATTATACTAATTTGTAATTATGCATAAGTCTAAAATACAGTTAGTAGTAAAGATTAGAATACCGTCAGACAGTAGAAGTAATAAAATACTTCAAAAATGGAAAACTTAATTATTTTGTAATTGATAAAATAGTTTTAAATTACTCTTTAAAAGTATGTATAAGCAAATTTGATGTTTTACTAATGATTACTATTAATGTCAAATTTTACCATTAAAAAATCGATTGTTACTATTTAAACAGTAGTACTTTAAAGTTTGATTTAAATTTTGTTAGTTAATCATAAAGTAATTATATTTGCGTTATTATTTTATTTAGCTATTACATAGTTAATTAAGTTAAAATATTTAAGTCATCGGTCATTTAAGTCATTTTAGTAATCGGTTAATATGCTTGTTAATAGATTACAAAAGATGTCATAAGGCAATTTAAGACAGAGACATAAAAAATATAAATCATTTTTTATATAATTTTGTATTTAAAAAAAAAATTAAATAAATTTAGTTAGTAGAAAATATATTAAAATTTAGTTAAAGCTCACATAAATATACAATTTTTGAAAATTGTAGAAGTAGCTCCCTAATTTAGTATTACTTACTCGTGCACGCAGAAAAAGTAAAATGTACAAAGGAGCACATTTTACTTGAAACATCTTTGATTCCAACAAATTTTGCGATACCAATAGAGCTGAGTTATGTTCTATCATTTCGTTTATTTTCATGAGAATGCAATGGTATTTTGTAATCGTTAATGGCAAAATAAAACACTTTTTTTCTCTCATTATTTTCTCATAATAAAATAGTGACTTATTTTTTTAATGAGCAGTTATTAACGGCATTTACTTTATTGGAAAAAGCATCAAACTTCTACATACACTGAAAAACATTGAACTGCTGAACGTGTTTATCGTGTCTGATTTTATTTGTTTCTTATTTGTTTTGAAGCAGTTTCCGATGTTTTTAGGAGACAAACTAAATTTATTTGGGACGTCCACCGTTAGTCCAAGTTTCGCGCGAAACGTTTTAACGTTCCAACAAGATGTAGATGTGTGCACATTTGTTCGAGAAGAATGAAGAGATGTTTAGGAACACTTAAAACTTTTGTGTGAAAAGAATAGAATGCACTTATTTGCATCGTGCTCCAGTTTCTGAAGATATTAAAAGATTTCCATAGATACGATGTACAAACATCTTATAAAAAATCGAAAACAATAGATTTACTCAGCATTAATAACTTTTTACAACGATTTACTTTGCAAGTATGGAATTTTCATAAATAACTGCCAAAGCAATCAAAATAAAAAGTCTAAAAATCAAAAAGTCTCGACGTTAAAAACACATCAACCTTCTGCAAAAAACCTCCACAAAAAATGCCAAAAATAACCTTCCTCAAAATCCCCAGCATCGCAATAATAATTATTCCGCTACCACAACCGCGCTATCTCTCCAACCTCACCCCAGCGTCAATCTCACATCTAAAATTACCTCCCCGCATAGCGTCGTGCCTGGGAACCACGAAAGCCGCAGCTCAAAGGGTTAACACGCCGGGGCCCGCCGTCTCCGAGCTCTCTTTGCGCCACCCGCCGCGCGCTCATTGCCCGCGCGATTATAACAAAGTCGGGCAATTTTTCGCAGTGCCGGCCTCTCGCTTTTACGTATATAGAGCCGAGAAAAGCAAAGGGGCCGGGGCTGTGTCTTTGGCATGTAGGGCGTGTCGCGCAGCCGTGAGGATACATCACGCTTGAACGAGAGAGTTTAGTCTCTGATCCGAGCGGAGGTTTAAAGTCCTCGGCGGCTCCCCTTGGCAAAGTGACCTTCATCTGAATTTCTTTGTCGCCTGGCTGGCTAGGCCTGCAGCGCGTGATTTTCGGCTTCGGGGAGGTCGCTGATCCCTTTGACGGGGCTGGAAGGATGCGGCGCGAGGATGGCTCTGCGTGAGCTCTGGTTGGTGTAGAGCGAGAGATGAGAGGGAGAGAGATTAATCGTAAAGGGCTAATTAGCTGCGCTGGCACGGATAAGAGGGCGAATATTACGAGCGGTTTTTTTTTATTAAATACTTTGAGGTGCTGCTCCGTGATGGGAGGGGAAGGTTTGAAATTTGAAGTTTGGTGAGGAAATCTTTAGGATGATGTAGAAAGTGTTTGGAAAGCTTTTAAAGGATTTTCGATGGATTGTAGAAGCTGAGATGTACCGAACGTCTCGTAAACAATTTATAAAAAGTAATATAAAGAAACGACATTTTTTGGATGTCATATACTGGAATAGCTCCCGCGAATATTTTAGGATTTATGCGTCCCTACGGCACTGTCCACCTAGTGGGAAAGGTATAATAAACAATAGCTGTATATTATTCATCTCTATTGTCTTTCTTGACTTTGCTGTAAGCATTCAAAGTTCTAAATATATAGGCGTTATTTTTATTCAAGGTAGGCAGAGCTCTGAGCACATTTATTCTTGAAAGTAAGCAATGATAAATGTGCATAATAGAATGGAGAATTCGAAAAAACATGTGTAACTATCGTTATTTAAATATTTTTGTGTGTTTCAAAATTACTTCTGTAAGACAAATTAGCTGAATAGTTTATCTTATTAAAGCAAAATGTTTTAAAACGGTGAAAAGACAATAAAGTAATTACTTTTTAAAAATTTGTTTTAGTTTAATACAAAAAAAAAGAAAGTTTCCACGATCCGTTTCAACTATACCAAATTTATACATCCACTTCAAACCAATCAATTACAAATTCTTATTAGGCATTCTAAACCTTAAAAAAATCAATACGCTCAAACTTTAATATGCAAATCCCTGCCAGCATAATTAACTACATATAAAAAAATCAGCCCTTAAGCTCAAATCCCCATCCCGTCGAAATCGCATCTAAATGTTTAACTGCGATTTTTTTTGCAATCAGCATCAAAGGGAAGAAAGCCGCCAGCTCTGCCCCGGCTCTGGGTGGATCTCGCATTAAGCGCGGGGCTGCTGCTGCTTCTCCTCGCGAGTATATATAGAGGGCGGAGAGAAAGAGAAAGAGAGAGAGAGAGAGAGAGAGAGAGAGCTAGGACTAAGAGAGAAAGAGAGAAATAGAGAGTCGGAAAAAGGAACGACGGCAGAGTCGAGAGCATTGGTCCTGAATAATGGAGTAGGAGAGCGCGCGCGGAGTGGCTGAAACGATGGAGATTACTTTCGTCCCGCGTCGTCCCCGCTCTGGCCTCCGCCTCCTCTTTACCGACTGTATTAATACAAAATCGTCGTTATTTATTTGCGAAACGAATTCGAGCGGTCGGGCGCTAATTAATGCAGGTCCTTTGTCCCTTGGGTCGAATTATGCACGGCGATTAGGAAAATTCGGTTGCAAGTGCTGGAGAAATTTAATGCGACGCGCGCTGTGAAAGCTGCGGTTGTCGGTAAAAGCGGAAGGTCGATGTTGCAGGCTGGTGGTTAAGGATTAGCGCTTGAAAGCTTTGTTTAAGATTTTTTTAAAACTTTTTAGATGCTTTGAAGCCGAGAGAAAATCTTGACAGCCCAATTTCGGAAGTTAAAATGTTTAAATTTTTTAAGCGCTCGGTGAAAGATGAGGGGTACTTCGTTCAGTGTCAGACAGTATTACGTATGTACTACTGAATATACTTAAATGATG
Organism: Eupelmus azureus; assembly: GCA_030522685.1. Taxonomy (NCBI): domain Eukaryota; kingdom Metazoa; phylum Arthropoda; class Insecta; order Hymenoptera; family Eupelmidae; genus Eupelmus; species Eupelmus azureus. The sequence continues at coordinate 1,516 of JAPYZA010000788.1, read as the reverse complement.
TATACTCTTTTTTAAAAATGTTATAAGCTTACGTGTTTCTTTTAACTTATTCTAAGATCACAGTTAATATTATCATACGTAACAACGTATAATTACGATTATTATATATAATTATAATAACGTACAATTATTATAATACTGAGCTGCAAGCACATAATGAACAGACCTATAATGACATAAAAATCAAAACGAAGTAACTTATTTATTCTTATTTGAGTTATCGAATAATAGATAAAAGAGAAGGATTCTAATGACGGCTGGTGATAATTGGCAGTTCCTACTAGCATCGCGATACAGATTTGCTTGATGATAAGTTCAGTTGTTAAGGGTGTTCGTGGAAAAGGTTGTACCGCTCGCGATGTATATCTCCCTTCGACGTTTTGTTCGGGCGCCATTAAGTATATGACGTGCTCTATTGGAAAAAAGTGTGTTTCTACATTTGTAGAAAGCGAAGAATTCAATCAGAGAGTTATAAGCTAACAAATAATCAAGTGTTTACTTTATTTTAGTTTCTTTTGATTTATAACGTAATACTCAATTTAAAAATACGTTTTAATCTACTTTATTTCTTGGTTGAAAATGCAAGAAATATTATCAAACATTCAGTAATATTACAAAATCTTTATCTCATTGACAAAAGGAGAAATTTCGTAAACGCCGAATCAGTTAACCGTCAAGAAAGTTTTACAGCGCAGTGCTCGCGAGGCAAGCCAGCTAAGCTCTCCTCGGAAGAAAAACGATATCCCAAGCCATATAAAACTACCTCGCGTCCCGGCTGCATCTCCCATATCTATCAGTCCCCATTAAAATCTCCTATCCGCGGCATCAAAGGAAACGGCATAATATACAGAGAGAGAGAGAGAGGCCCGTATATATACGCGTAAAACGAATCCGATCTCCATACGCTCCGCGCTATATACTCCCGCGCGCGGCCGCCTAGTGCGCAGTATCTATCTCTCTATACATATATACACACTTGATGCCGGCGCGCGGTAGCTCGCGGGGAGAAAACTAGAGACGCGGCTCGAGAGAGAAAAGAATGGGGAAAGTAAAGAAAGAAAGGAATAAAAAAAAGAAAGAAAGAAAACGCGAGGGGCGCGCGGAAGACGACTGCGTAGTCGTCGAAAGCGAGCGAGAGAGAGATAGAAAAGTAGAAGAAGAAGAAGAAGGGACAGTGGTTGAGCATCGGGCTTGAATAATGTAGGAGGGCGGGTGGCGTGTGTAGCTATATAGTCGCGCGCTACGCCGCCGGCAGTGAGGCTGGCATCGCGCGCGCGCGCGCGCCGGTCCAGCCAGCCAGCTACAGGAGAGGATGCTGCTGCCACCGCTCTCCCCCGCGCGCGCTCGCGCTCGCTCGTTGCCAGGCAACGAACGTCCACCCTTAAACCCTCCGACCTCTGGCGCGCTGCTGCTGCTGCTGCTCCCCTCGCCTTCCTTCCCGCGTTCCTTCTATCCTCCCTCTACTCGCTCTCTCTCTCTCTCTCTCTCTGTGTACCCCTTTTCTCCTATCTCGCTC
>JAPYZA010000787.1:0-25519 GCA_030522685.1 Eupelmus azureus | reverse complement strand
TGCGACAATTTCATTATAACCCGAACCCAAGCATTTCCCACTAAACGAAATCGCTGCGCAAAATAAAGCACACTTCGCACACCGCATCGGAAATTACAGCGGCGTAAAATATAAGCCAAACGCTACACATAAAGGAGAGCGGACGTTCTTCGAAAAAATTTCTCCGAGCGAAGTGCACTCAGACTGCGTCATTTCCTCGACGGGTTGCGCGCTCTCGGAGAGTCACTTTGAGAGAAATTCGCCTGCTCGCGAATCGATGAAAATATCCTCGTAAAGCCCGATGAAATATTTACGACGAGCGCGAGCGCGTGGTTTTGTATACGGCGGCGCGGGGTGAAAAAAATGCTACAGTGTCGGCGCGAAATAACAATTCTAAAGGCCGCGGGAAGCTAGCGAATTTCATATTTTATGCGAGCGGCACTTTTGCCCCGGAGATGGTTCCGGCCGAGGTGAAAAAGGAAGCGTCGGTGAATGAAAACTGGAATGGATGGCTTGAAGGAATTCTCAGGTTTAGATAGAGGCGAATCAATTTCGCAGGTGCTCGAAAGTTGCTGCAAGCAGATTGAAGATAATTCCTATGATTATTCGGGAAAAATTTAATTTTAAAATAAAAATTTTCTCGTTAAAATTTTTTGCTCTTATTAAAGAAAAATTTTACCTGCTATTTCAAAAATTCACTCTGCAATTTATTTCATAAATTGAACGACGGGTCAAACATTTTTACGAGAAATTGTATCCATTGATGATAAATGTGCAAATTTTGATATCTGCGAATCTCTAATGTACATATAAAGTTTGACTTGGTGGACAAAAAACAACGGTATTTCAAGCTATTGTTTTTACGTTTCAAAGCTCCAAAGCAAATTGAAAGCCATAAATTTACTATTTTTTAATTTTTGCAATGTAAGTTTTTGAAATGTATGCGTTATACAATATAATTTTTACTAGCAATTTTTTTTTGATCGAATCTTTTTATTTACAAATATCTTTTAATCTTTATAAATCATACAAATCGGAATTTTTCTCATTAAATATAATTTCCCACAAAACAGTACTCCAATAATTAGCTTCATCAAAAATTTCCCTATTCCCCAAAAACTTTTCTCTTCGAACTATTCTAAACAAACTTTTCGCTAATCTATCTCGAAACAAAGCAACCCCTACCCCGGCATATTAATAATTCACAAAGAAAAGAGTGCATCCTCTGGCTTGCAGCATCTCGCTCAATTAGCACGTTCTCGGCTCCATGCGCGTATACGCGTTTAGCTAACTCTCTCTCTCTCTCTCTCTCTCTCTTACTCTCTTTTCTCCCTCTCGGGCGAGCACGCAACAAGTATTCAGTGAGCGGCGAATTTAGTTTGCCGCCGCCGGCGCAGCGAGCGCAAATTGCTTTCGGTTTTACAGCATCAAAAAGTCATTGCTGAACTTTTAATGGCACGCTCTCGTGCGTTCTTCAATGCTAATTTCTCTTTTTTTGTCTGTAGGCGTGGTTTAAAGATATTGTCCGGAGTGCTGCTATAGTTTAAACGAGCGTGGGATGAATTGTTTTTCGACGAGTTTACGATGATTGTCGGGCGTACTGTTTTGGTTTGTAGATTTTGACTGTATGATGTCCGATGACTGATTATTACAAAAGACAATAATCAGGGTTGATAAAGTGATTAAATTTTTGTGACTAAGTGATCGTAATTTATAAAATATCTATTTGTAGATAATATGTGCAACGGTAATGGAGCATGATTTTCAGACAGCTAACCTAAAAACGGGTTAGTGATGCAACATTACCACAATGAATTAAGTGCATTCACTTTTCACGCAATGTAATAAGCGCGTATCAATACAGTTCAAAATTTATTGGCTTTATTAATCAATTTTATCATCGTCAAGATTATTGGACTTTATCTCTCGGGAGCAAATCTGAAATCTTAATCCGTTTAAGTGCCTTATATTCCTGATTTAATTGGCTAATCTAATCAGGATTAACCGATCAGAGTACGAGCTTCCATCAGAAGCATCTGATGGAATAATGAAACGAATTGGGCTCTTAACCAAAGATGTACTTAACAAAATTTTAAAATAAAACTAAATTTTCCATTTTCACGTAAAGTATAAAAGTAATTATTTGGTTTGAGAAATCAATAAATATTCCAGTCTTAATAATTTATCATCGCCGCGCGACATAATCATTTTTCAAATGCAAACTTTCAACAATCTGTCCACGGGATTGTCATGATCGAAAATCGGTTGCATAAACCCGCCGGTCTCGCAAAATAATCCCGGCTAAATCTATCGAGCACAATTAATTCGCACACGTTCGTATTCCCTCCACGAGCGCGTTTCGCAACTCGCTCGCACAATAACCTCCGGATATAGCCAATGAACACAAATAATTCAAATTAAAAAGAAAACACGTGTATATTACGGCACAGCTCTCGCGATCTGAAGCATATGAGAACGCTTCGAGTCATCGACACGTATATCGTTTTCGCTCTTGATCGCGGTGCGTTGCACAAGATTCGTATCGATCACCATCGAGCTTAGTCCAGCTTTAGGCTCTGATGCTGTATCGACTGGTGGATATACAGCCTCGGGCGCGAATGCGTTCTTTGATAAAAAAAGTTTGTTTCGAAACGCATGGAGCATCGATTTTGCACGCTCGAAACACCGGGATATTTTCAGTGAGAATTTAGAAACTTCATCGGGTAAGATGAAAATCACCCTGAAGTGATGAATATAATTTGAATAGATTGCAAGGATCAGTGATTCTTTTTGCATGAAGAAAGTATCTAGCAAATTTGTAATATATCAAGTGAGAATGTTACGAGTGTTACGCTTTATTAGCGAACAAAAACATCTTCAATGTTAGTTCGAAAGACAAGAAAATGCTGTTCGAGCAGTTTAGTTTTTCCTGTAAGTAATTAGTTCTATTTGAACTTTGACAATTTACCGGCTGGTGCTGATTCTCTCCTATCTACAGATAGTTCTATAGACAGTTCTATATATTGCATCTTTAGATATTAAAATTTTGACTTATTATCATATAGAAAGCGAGCATGCTGCAAGAGAATAAATTTTTAACGAGGCTAAATTTACATTGTTAACGAATAACAAAAGATTTTTATCGCATTTAACACTTTGTTCTGCAGTGCAAATTTTGAACTCGCGAACTTTTTAAATTTAGTCAAGTGACCGAAACGCTTTTCTTTATCACGGATAAAATTTTCCTTCTGGAAGCAACTTTTCGTCGTTGAAAGTAAAAAAAGTTATTGCCATGAATTATTCACAAGTGATGGTAATAACTTTTCTACGTTGTTGCTCTACATTGATATCCTTTTTACAGAAAGTAACACAACATTTTTGATGGATTATATTAACACTAATGTATTATTTAAGGTACCAATAACATTATCGAAATTCCAAATGGATTTTTTGAAGTAATGTAATTTTATGTTTACTATAAAATTATAGCATTGCTAATTTATTTTTGCAAAAGATATATTTTAGTACACTTTACTACATTTATCAAAAATACACATTTGTTATTGCATTTTTAAGCTAATTTGTTGTTTACAAAATACCTAATATAAATTTGTCATAAGGTAATTTAGTTTAGCTTATTTAATTTAAAGTTTGTATGATTTACGTCCAAAAATAAGATATCGCCTGCTTGCAATAGCACAAATAAAACGTTGCGGTTCTCCGCATCGGGATTCGACATTGTCTTTAATAGACGAAAATAGCCGACCTAGAGAGACTAACCAAATTTTCGCCCGTCGCTTCCAAGCAAAGCTAGTGTATAAAGAATCATTACTGTCGTCGATTATTCCATTATAAATGAACGATTAATTCCGCGTAAAACTCAAGGTTTTTTTCGAAATCATAATTTTAGGAACAATTATAATTCACATTAAAGTTTTATTCTTTTTTTAGTTTTATATAGTTTATCTCGCTGTTATAATTTTGATGAAAGTTATTGTAATTTCAATTCAAATAATTGACGGTTTTGTAATGCAATTTGTATAAATAATAAACATTAACTGAACGATATTGTCTGATTAAGATTTTAACTGTCAATATTGCATATTCAGTCTTGTACATAATCTAAACGACAAATGTACAGCAGTAATACAGTACTCGTAGTAGTAATACGTAACAATTGATTCAAACACTTTACGATGACAGTTCATTTTTAGAATGCACTCCGTATGTGATATTTTAAGCTTAAGTGGAGATGTACGTTATAGATCTAATTTACTTGTGATGGTCTATTAATATTTCGACTTTCTTGTAAGCATATTTTTAGTTATAATCAAGTTTAAAAATCTAAAATAAATGTTTACTTACAATTTACTAATTAATTTTTTTTACTTTAAGCAAAATTGTGATTTAATTACATCTAAAAATACATTTGTGTATTCAATTTCGTTTTAAAAAGTGATTGCTCCAAATCTACCATCGCACTCTCGAAATTTTTCAATTTGTTTTAATTATCAGCTAACCTATCTATTGGCCAGTCAGCACGTTTAAATTATATTCAAGATATATCCAAACACGTTTTCTATTTCTCCTATTCCATTCTTTGTTAACTCAATAACCATAGGCTACGAGGTCTCGCGCGATCTGAATGAAAATCCAGACCTCAATATTCGATTAGTCGATCACTCTGACACATCTGAGATACATCTAAATCATATTCTAGCAGTTGAGCAAAAGCCATAATTTACCCTATTCCAAGCGAAATAGATCTTCAATCAATTTGAACGCAATCCGAAGATCTTCAAGTTACTGGGTATCATATTGACGTAATACTATACCGTGTTAAAAAACTTACTAAAACGTGAAATAAAAACTTTGTTGATTACGCATTCGGTGCGTCGCGCAATCTTTCAACTCTTTCATATTCTAGAACGACCCTATGACATTAGAACGAGATATAGCGTTCTCAAGCACCCCCCAGCTCCTTGAGCCCTCAACTCATCGCTCATGCACTCAAGCTTGGCTATAATTTGCAAAAGCGCGTTACCTTGCGAGGCTCTGGTGCGTAGATTCCGGGCAGGGGGGCGAGCAAGTGCAGCGCCGGGTTGTGAATGCCGGAGGCCGGATGTCCCGGCGGTATAGAGAGCGGTACCAGCTTCAGGCCCCAGGGCAGATACCACGGAGTCGTGTGGTGCATCCTTGCTCCTGCTGCGGATCCCTTTTAACAAAACTTTCTTCTCTCTCTCTCTCTCTATTCCTATAACAGCCCCGACACACGAGGCTTGCTACCTCCACACCTTGTCGCACGCTCAGTCCACTGCTTTCCGTATCGACGGCGCTCTGGCTATGTCAGCGAGCGAAGAACGGAAAAAAACGAAAGAAAAGGAAGAGAGAAGACGGCAAACAAAAAAGGTGAGAGAGGAGCGTGTGTCCTTTTGCTGTAGCACGCTCCCTTTTTCTGCTATTCTTTTTCCTTTTTTTTTTATCTAGAAGTAGGATCCGTTTGGCATATTAGCAGCAGCTCCTTGCGGCAGCAGCCCCCTAACTCTCGCGCCCCCGTGTTAGCAAGACGATAAAGAAGAAGAGAAGAAGAAGAGGAAGAGAATCCGGCCTTAGGTTTCTCATCTCCGCATGTTGTTCACGGCCTCGGCACTGGCGACGTTCATCTTGCACTATGTATCGCTCTACGTATCTCAAATAATGTGAAAAACTTTAACCACGACTATACGCAACTAGCTCTCTCGTCCTGTCTGCTGTGTCGATATATACTCGGTATCTCAGCGCTGACAGAGAACAAGTGAACTGCGATAGTAAACCGCACCGACGTTGTCGCGGCGAGCGCGTCGCGAGGACTGACGAGCCAGCGGGTGCGCGCAGAGGGCTTGATCGAGCGAGCACATGGACTTGCTGGCTCGGCTAGTGGGATAGAAAGAGAAAGAGAGCGAGCCGGAGTCTCTCCCACTACTCGCGGTAGCAGCCCCCCCCTCCCCCCTCTTCTTCTTCTGCGCGTGTGCCGCTGTTCTCGCGCTTAGCTCTTTCTCTCTCTCCCTCTCTGCATTACGTATGTACGCGCCCCCGCAGCTATATAGTCGAAGACGCCGCTGCACGTGCGTCCACAAGAAAAAGTGAGAGGATGCGTGCGCGGAGATAGCGGCGAGTCGACGACGACGACGACTGTTTTTTTTCGGACAGAGGATGTCGGAGTTTCTTTTGTTAGATTGCGAGCTCGGGCTTTTTCCGAGGGGCGGCTGATGCTGTCTGGGACCTTTTTGCGGGGCGGTGGGTTATGAGGGAGATGATTGAATGTGTCGAGAGCCGGAGGAGTGGTTCTTTGGATGTCGGCAGTTTCATATTGTTGGGAAATTTGAAAAAAGTTGAATTTATAAAGGTTGCGAGATTGCCTGAAGAGTCGTTTGTTGATAATAATTTTATCTGACGTTACTTTTTTGATATTAGGATTATTGAAGTGAAAAAATAATGGCGGAAAGGGTGGCAAGATGAATGATGGAAGTGATATGTGGATGATTTGCAAAGATCTTGACACATTATTTTATGGATGCTGCAGACCTTCTTTGTCAGATTTTTAGAGTATAAGTCTGTTTTTCCTTTGAGTTGGAGGAAATTTGGAGTGTCATTATGTGAAAAATCTATTATCTTCATCGATTCACTATTTCAAAATGGAATAAAAATATGTACAATAATAATAATTATTTATTCATGATGATTAAAAATAATAAATTTTGTAAAATCTGTAAAATCTGCAGATCAATATTGGAAAAAGATAGAAGTTCAAAGATAAAAAGAACCTTTAGAGAGGATCTGAATTTTAATGTTTTTGTAAAAGCTTTATAATACTTTCGAAGGTACTAATATCCAGCCTTCAGAAATCCATTAGAAATTTAAAAAATTTTTCCAATTTTAAACAGTTTTTTTCTTCTTCAAAGCATGGATTTAATTAGATCGTCTTAAGATCCCTTTTCAAATTTTTTTTATTTTTTTGCTGGCTACTTCATTTATATGTATTACGTAATGATGAGCTCATACAAAACCAGTTCTTGACCCACAAAAAAATTGTTATCCTCGTAAAATACCTTGTTATTTACTTCGGTATCAAAAAGACGTCTATAATTTATATGCTCTTACAAACAAAGTTTTAGAACATATTTTAGATTCCTTCCAATGTACAAATAAAAATTTAAGGAAATACAATATTTTAATGATTTCTACCAGTTTTCTATTTAAAATTTCAAGCTGGTTCACGACAATTCCTATCAAAATAGTAAATTATATTTTTTTTGCATTTACTAAAGTAAATTTTATTTCATTTTCCATATTCTCTCTCTTTGTCTGGTACATTATTATCCTGTCTTGCTCTCGCCTTTGATGATACATTCTCACTCACTGATGTTCGCGAATACATCGAGTTTTCCCCGCCTTTGATGCCGATATACGAGCCCTTAGGTGAGTTGCAAAAAATGAAGTACAATATTAATTTTTATGCTGCGCGTTCGCGGATTTCATGAGAACTAAGCACCAGAGCAGAATTATTCATACTTTAACAAGACGCGTCGTTTGCTCCCTCGCTTTTGTAAAATAAAGTATTGATTTTCACAAAAACGAGTTCGTTTTTTAATCTTCAAGAAGAATGTTAAAAAAACCATTTTACATTTAATAAAATCAGTATTTACTATGCAATTTGTAAGCAGTTTAAAATTCCTAAATATATAGGATGAATTTGGCTTGAAAATATTAAAAATTATGCAAATATAAACTTGTAATCTTAATAGAAGTAAATTTAAATAATGTAATAACTAACTATAGTATCGAACTATTTAAAAAAAGACTTCTACAGAATTTAATTAAAGTAAAAACGTTTATACAGACTTTGTAATGGAGCATCTTTGAAAAGAGTGTTCTAATTACTTCGTTAAGAAAAATAGAAAAAAATTATTTCTAAAAATTGTACAAATTTATCTCTGGATATATGACAGAAATAAAACTCTAAAAACATTTGAATAGTGCAGACTATAATGAATCAACATATTTGTACTGCTGCTTACAAAGTTTCCACGTAGTCATCCTTTAAAAAAGCAACAAATCATCTGTGCTCAGACCAAAAAAATTTTCATTTTACATCAAGCCAGGCGCTAAAAGCGCACGGCGCAAAACAAAATAGTCACAATTCACTTCGTTACAACCTCAACCAATGGGCGATTCAATAAAGATACTTTTTGTCCCTTGGAGACGACTATCATTTTTTCTTGCCACCACCTGCAAACACTTCGTTAATTAGACGCTTTTACAAAAGTGCAAATACTGCCAAGTCAACTGCCGCGAAGAGATACGAAAAAAAGGACCGTCACAGTTGGCTCGGCGCGAAAATAAAATTAAATGCCCGTCAATCAGAGCGTGCGCGAAACTTACTCCTCGAGCGGCTCGTAAATCGTTCAGGGCCGGTCTAATGAAGAGAGACGGCGCCCGCCTTTTCTCTCTAGGTATACACACCCAAGCGTCCCAAGTGTGATTTTTCGTGCTTCACGGGCTCTGAATATGTATGCGTGTAAGATGAGGTGGTGGCGCTTGAATTTTTCAAGCTGGCGGATAGGCACCCGAGAAAAGAGATGGTAATTTTTGCCAATGTCATAATACTAGAGGTACGATGTAGGGTAGTGGCTTTGGACTTTTTAAGGAGGATTCGTATGCATGGATGCATGGGCCACTGTTTTCTTTCCGAGTTGGACTTTTGAGTTTCGGGAAAACTTATTTTGTATTCGTATACCAAAAATGTGCGTTGGGCAAGACGACAAAAAAAAATAATTTTTTTAAATGGAGAGGAGCCTGAAATTTTAATAGTGCACTATAAAAATGAAGACTAATAATATATTGTACCAATATATTGAATTTGAGAATATTACTAAAAATATTATTAAAATATTATTCAAACATTGAAAATGCAAAATTTCGAGAATCAGAATATTAAAATAGATATAATTTTAGTATGATCAGAAATTATGCTACGTTGATTTGTTAAAAATATAATCTTTATTAATTAGTTACAATAATCATTTCAAATTTTTTTCTTATTATCAATATTTTATTTTATAAATAAATATTTACATTACATTCAGTAAATGCATTATCGAATTATACATGTTCATTAGTCAACAACTAATTTTATAGTGTATTATTGAATTATCGGACCACTTCTACCATTATAAATAATTAGAGAGAAATTAAATTTACTTCTTTTTTGTAACTTTAGCATAACAAGCTTCTATAAATGATATCATTAGTTAGTACTAAAATTAATGTTCCAGAAAGTGTTACAAAAATTGTTTTTGCATGATAAAATAATAAATGTTTCTTTCTAGATGAATATAAAAGTTACGTAAAAATATAATTACTTCTTATCCTATAAACGAATGAAGAAAAAATTGTGCAACCGTGTTTATACAAGATGTATCAAAGAAAAGTACATTTTCACATAAAGTGAATTCTCTCTTGCGCAGATTCATTATACAATTGTATTAAAGACGATCTTTTCATAAACCTAGATAACGTACACTTTCTCCTTTTCTCTCGTTTAGAACAATAGTTACTTGTTTAATGTTAACAACTTAATATCTTACTTCAGTTCTTGCAACGACATAAGTAAAAAGCTTACCTAAAACTTTTATTTAATAATAAAATAACTTATTTTTAATTTAAAAATACAAATTGTGTATTTTATAAGACATACTATTTGTATAAAATTCTAAACTTATAGAGCTTAAATAAAAATCATTCTAATGATTGAACCACCTCCCGTTCCACTCACACTCATTCTTTTAAATAATAATCCTCAGCTTTTTCAAAACCACGAGCACTACAGGAAGTCCTAACTAGCGCAATTTTTTCAGGCTTACCGCTTTATTAAAATTTAAAAATGAAGCGCTCGCACCCGTATAAAAGTAGCGCACCTCGCGAGATCGTGTCTACTGCAGCAGCAGCAGCAGCAGCGCGAGAACAAACGCACGCTCCTGTATAAATATTTATGCGTGAGTACGCGTGGGCTGGTCAGCACTACTGCTGTACACAGGAACAGAGAGAAACGGCCGCCCAAGCGCGTATTTGCGAATGCAGGAGCGCGCCTTTGCTATTTTCCGCAAATTAACCCACGCGAAGTGCGCGCGGACTTCGCTATAAAGGTTTTTTCTTCAGTTTACTCGCTCGTTTATTGGTCCGCTAATTTGCCGAGACGCGAAGCGACTTTAATGTAGTGACAATTAAGCGGCGAGTAGCGGAGAATCGGATTAGATATTGTTGGGGCTTTGTAATGAAATTCGTACTTAGCTAAAACGTGATTCCGAAAATTGACTATATCATTATTGTTAAAATTCCGTAATGAAATTTTATAAGGTTTTCTGGAACACCGCAATAATAAAACTTTATTAATTATCAAAAGACTTTGCACGATGAAAGTAGTTTACAAATCTTGGAAACTTAATTCGCGGTTCGAGCTAAGGAAAATTTTGTGAAGGTTTATTATAGGTTTATGCAAAGTTCTTCGAGTCTTCAATTTTGACAGAATGAATTTCAGGAGTCGGGATTGTGCAAGCGACGCATCAACCCGTGTAGAGAAGTCCGCCCGTATTATGACATAGTGAATGGTACGATTCCTATCTATATTTCAGCAGCTATATATAGCGCCACAAAAAACGTGTCGTTTTTACCTATGAGGTTTTTAAAAATATTCTTTTTTAAATTCTTAAGTAGCTATTACTGTATAAACATAAATAAAATTCTATTTATTAAAATCGAATTTGATCTTAATTTAATCTCGTTTTATTGTTTAAAACATTAAAAGCATTTTCTTTTTTACGATACGAGTGCGGTTATTAATTAAAATATAATGAATATTATTATCAACGTAATGAGAAGTATAAATTCAATCGTTATCACAATGCAAATGTGGGATGAAATTTACATGTGTTTACACTGATTGGTTTGAACACATAAATCAATAAACACTTGATGTTCTACTCACGTATGGTATAGTGACAAAACAGTGAATTATTTAATACACGTACCTGTAACAAAAAAGAAGAGGGGATTATTAATTGATAAAAAGACATAAAAAGGTTACTAATCTTATAATTATAAAGAAATAATGTGAATACAGAGCCTACTAATTGCTTCAGAAAAATTATTCAAAGGATATTTTATATCTATTTATCGCTTTGAAATTAAAAATTATTAGAATTTATATTTATGTTGAATATAGCGTAACGCATAAAATGAGCATAATTGATATTTTTATTTTATAAACATAATGCTTTTCGTTAATTTACTTTAATACGTAAATTCATTTCGTTTGGTAATTACATTTTTTTTTTCAATTTTATTCCCTTTGAGATAACATGAAGCCTACTCCAACGACTGTTTTAATTAAAAGCTCTGTTATAATTAAATGCCGCATTACTGTTCGAGTTCCTCTGAACAAGCCACTGCATACATGAAACACATTGTTTGTTACAAAACGATGGGATTACAAAAATCCGATTCTGTACTATATAGAAAAAGAATTTTTTAACACAGGAAAATAATACAATCTGATTATTTTGTTAATTTAATGGTGGTACAAACATTACGTACTAACAGGAGTTCGATTATTGATTACAACGTAATTACTTGACCGGTTAATTTACGTCATTTACATATATAAAGTTGACTTAGATTAAATGTCATAAAACGTCAATTTGCAGCTTCATAGATACGAATTTCATTAAATATCTATTTTAAACTCTTCTACAGGGATGAAATTCACAATTAAGTAACCATTCTATGTGCGGCAAAACATCTTTTATTTTTGTTTCGATAATCAGAAAAATATTTTTTAATAAAGGGTAATTTGACTGACGTAATTCGTTGCTTTTCCGGTGCTTTAAACATGATTAACGAATTATCTCGAAATATTAAACTTATTATCTTGATTTAAATCTTGAACGTCGTTTTACAATTTGTAGAATTTTTCATACGTAGTCAAGAATATATATTTTTTTTGTTCACAAATGTATAATATGTTAAATAATTGATTTGCATCGTTCGAAAATAAAGAAGGTTGTGCTGGAAGCGTCCTTGACAGCACGACCGACCGATCATTTAATTTAAGGTAAATATCTCAGCAATCCCCATTTGAAATTCACGCACCAAATCTCCTCTGTTTGCCCAGGTAGTGGTACTTACCTAGCGCAAGCCGTACAAGCCTGTCTAGTGTACCCAGAGCGTGCTTGACTGTCGCCAAGATTAAAAATAAAAAGGACAATCAGCGAGTCGAGGCGACTTGTCGTTCTTTTGTCGGCTGACAGCAGCTCCGCGCTCCATTCCACCCCTGGACAAACTCGACGCGTAAATCGTCGCGCTTGTCGCGCGCTTGCGCAGCCTGGCTTCGGTACGTAAAATTAACTCTCCGCAATTGTGCAGCCGAGAGGTAATATCGTCGCGAAACTGGGACTATCCAGATCTGCTTTTAGCCGATGGAGCGGCGTGGCCCTCGGCCAATACACTTGGACCACCTTTAACAATTAAAGACGCCGAGCCACGCTACGTTGCGCGTCATTCTTTTTTCAAGAAAGACCAGACCTCTCTGCCAAGTGTGGATATTTAATGGAAAATACGAGCGCTCGCGTATCTGCTTCTCTCTGATTAGTTGCGCGAATGAAGGATGGCGCGGAATGAGATAGTGTAAATAGCTCGGAGCACGCTCATGGTAAACAGAGGAAATGTTTCAATGTTTGATGGAATGTCGCTGGACAGAATGAGCTAAAAATTTAACGCGTTTGGTTTAATGGTTCGTTTTGTGGCTTTAAGCTTGGGCATGGAGATTGAGCAAATTGATGAATGTTTTCCCGCAATTTGGTAAATACGACTTTTCAAATGTTTAATTGAAGCGCTATTTTTATAAATTATACGATTAATGATATAATATTGAATAAATATTAAATCAATATGGTCAGTAATATTGAATTGTTCTAAATTTTGCGTATTTATTGAATGAATATTGCGATACTGTAGCAATGTTGATTCAAAATTGTAAAATTGACATGAGTAAGTAATTTTCTAAGACAAATCATAACAGAATAAGTTTAAAAATGTAAAACTAATTTCTAGCTCATTTGAAAAAGAAAACAATAATAGTTTTTACATAATCACTTTTCAAAACACGCCGACGCTACCTAAATCAAGACACTTTTAAAAACACCCCAGCGCTACCTAATTTCCACGCGACTTTTCGCATGCCTTACCCGGAAGTTCAATTTTTCAGTCAATTAACCTACCGTCCAGCGAAAAAAGAACTTTATTAGCCTTTACATAGCGAAACGAGGAAAAGGAGGTCCGCGCTTCTGAAAGGGGCGTCCGCTCGAGGGGTCCATTTTTAGAGCCCCCGCACTCCAGATAAAGAAAGCAGAAGAAAAAAAGCCAAGCAAAAGACTCATCATCGCGCGCGAAGCTGGCGATTTCGCGAGTGGCTGCTCTTTTCTTCTTCCCGAATAAAAAAACTTGCTTAAGCAGCAGTCGTACACGAATATTTTTTTCTCTTCTCCGGCATCGCGTAATGCGTCTCCACGTAATGGCAAGAGCGAGATAAGCACGGAGAAAGTCGATGATGCGACGGCGTTGGAACGGAGTGGGGTATCAATGCGTTGCGTGATGGCGAGAAAGAGCGATGGGTTTTAACGATAATGGCCGTGCGAGCTTCCCTTTGTCGAGGAGCGCGCAGATACTTTTTTCTAAGGATCGTTGCGGTAGTTAATAGTTATGGTTTTTGATAAAGGTTCAGTAGTAGTTTGAAAAAAAAGTGCTCAAAAATAAAGTAGCACGCTTTTGATTTTAATTATTAATTACTAAATGTATATCAATATGATTATTTTTATGCAGTAATGTTCCAAAATAATGCAATATGAATACAATAGGTACAAAAAGTTTATATTAACCGAAATTACATTCTATTATTTCAAAAAGTAGTATTTTAATTTTATAAATAATAAACCGAATCGATTTTAAATTCTTTTTCTCCTTATCAAATCGTAACCAATACAATCAGTCATACACAAAATTCCCATTTAGTTTCCTCAAAAAAAAGCCATCCCAGCAGCATTAATCACTGGACAACTTCCAGCCTGATAAGTGCCACGCACGAGTAGCTTTTGCGGGCGCTGCGAGCGGCGAAGGTTACACATGCGCACAAAACCCGCGACGAGCGTGACTTTTGAGACGCGATTGCTCAATCTTTGCGAAAGCTTACCTTGGCCAGAGCGCGGATTTTTGCATCCGCAGCGTGAAAGTAATTGTTAATCGTGCGCGGCCAGAAGACGGAATGTCGCTGTGCGAGATAGCCGACGGCCGAGCGTACCTAAAGCGCGTTGGTGGATTTACTGGATTTGGATTTGTTCAAGTGGGCAGAGAAGAAACTGGAGCATTGGAAAAAAAAGGAAGGAGTGTGGCATTAGGAGCTTGGATTGAGAATCAGAGAAACAGTTAGAATCATTCGAAGATAGAAGAAAATAAAACTAATATAATCGAAATTTTTTCGATACTCCGTACGGTAAACAGGATTTCGCGCACCCTCGAATAAAAAAAGTATGCTAAATCTAGCTTTGTGCAAGTCATATAAAAAAATATGGTTCGATACATAAGAAAGAAGATGATTTTAATTTCGCCTGGCCTTTTTGCCCGCTAGTTGCGTAGTGTATTATTTTCTATTTTTATTATTAAATCTATTACAGTTTATTCGAATATGTAATATGAATAAATGGCAATTCTTGTACGTTATCGATAATTACTGATTTTAAGTACACGAGTTTTTATCTAATCAGTGATTTTCTGTTTTTACTCTTCTGGGTTGAGCAATATCTTCTAAAGAAGTTTTCTAAGGGCAAGGAACTGTATGATTTTGGGACAAAAGAGCATGGAACTCGGATTTTTGATAAGACAAAGTCTTTATTGCTAAGGGCACGCAAACGCAAACGTTACCTCCATAAGGAAGTGCTGCGTGGTAGCTTATATCCCTTGAGGCCGGAAATCTTATACAGTGAAAGAATTATGTTTATATACTTCCTTATCATTCGCTTTTTTTTATCCTTCTTTTACCGCGTTCTTTTACTCTTATGAGTCTTACATTATTTCAATTTCAACAGTCATCACTAATTAATACACCATTTCATTTAACTAAGATGTATAAGCGTCTTATATTCTCACTAAATTTTATTTACAATTATTGTATAATTCAAATGCACAATTCTTTTTAAAATAGTGACTTCATCAATTCCGCTAACTTTCCAAAATTTAATTTGTACGTTTAGAACAAATTTTAAAACCTCAAATACCGCACCAAATCAGCTTCTTTCTTCCATACAAAGTAAACGTTATCGTGGCTTTAACAAGGCGTCAAAGCCGGCCATCGAAAGAAAAAATGCAAACGAGCGGCAGTAAAAATCCGACAATGAATTATTAACGCCGATAACAATTCTACCAGCGCTTACAACCAATATCTTATATGTACGACCAGCTGTAAGTACCAGCGACTCGGTTTTACTGTGGTGACCGCGCATATAAGCGGATAAGATCGACAGATAAAGAAAAGTCAGCTCGCCGCGCGATTTTCCGCTCGCACTTTGCTTTACGGCGCTGATTCGAAGCTACGAGCGCGTAATTTCACTTATTAAATTATCATCTTGCAAGGCTTCAGGGGACGTTAGTGGATTAAAATTTATTAAACTTCAGGATAAATACAGCGCTGAGAAACTTTCTTCTTGCGCTCTCTTTTGCAGCTGTTTGTGCGAGAAATTAAAGTCGATTCACTAGAAGAGTTGTTCAGTTGCGCAATGTTTGAGCACTATCCCTTTCGCTGTAATTGGGGATAATTAATTATTTGGCATTTAAGGATGAGAGAAATAAAACTTCTTAGGTATAACTAGGAGCATGATTTAAGAATTCAAATGAATTACGTCATGTGATAAAAGCTGGTAATGTACGCTAACGCTAATAAATAAGAAACGTTTGTATTTGATGGATATAAAAGGTTTATTCTGTTAGAGATAACTAACTTGCGACTATTTAAATAAATATTTTAACTTGCGAAATTGCAATTGTCGAGAACCATGTGAGATAACAGTCTCTGAATAAGTAAATTAGCAGTGAAAACATGAAGAATTCTCGTCTCCAATCGAAAGTCTGTCCTATTTATCTTAATTAACACAATTCGTTCGCCTGTAAATAGAGTATTAAACGCGTCTGCTAGTGTACACTTTAAATTTATATATCTACGGAAATAAGTTCATTTACCCAGGAAAAAAGCAAAAGCCGATCATAACGTTAACGGTTTCTGCAAACAACACGAATAGTCGACATTTCAAACGAGATTCGCCAATATTAGCCAACAACATAGATGCGCATTAAAAAAACTCGTTCGACGACTCTAGATAGAAAACTGACAGACAATCTCGCGTTTGACAACGGCCCGCACGAGTGAACGGTAAGATCAATAGCCCCCGGGCTTTCGTCATTTTCTTCGCCGTTACAATCCCGTTTTTCTCTGCTCCGCTAATTGTTTTCATCCAAGCCGGCATCCGCCATTGCAAGATCAAGATTGTCATTATGACTTCTATGTTCGAAAACTGTCGTTCCAACAATCGTCAGCGAGCCGGGAATACGCGACTTCTAACTAGATTTCTATGAGCTCCTTATATTTTTAGGCGGAGGCCAGGAAACGTCTGCGGGCCGTCCGTTAATACAGGAATAAGGCTCGCACATGCGTGACCGCTCGGTGCGGTGTCAATCTTCCGGCTAAATTAGATTTTATTATAAGCAGCTCTGTTATTACCGCGACAGCAGCGGGGCGAGAACGAGTTCTGCCAAGAAGTTACTTATCAGACAAACAACGTTGCATCCGCGGCCGAGCCAGCGCAGCAGGGACGGGAACTGTTTAGCTCGCGCGAAATTACTCGATTTTTGGCAGTCGCTGTGCGGGCTGCTTTGACAGCGGAGGAAGTGCGTGAATTACAGTCGGTTAGCGCTGACCCGCCCGTGAGTCATACGCCTACTGAATATTTAATTTCATAAGCGCAGCTGCATCTAAATATCTCGCTGCTGCTAAATATAAGCGGAAAAATATCGTTTCGATGACATACCCAATTATCGTACTCTTAAATTATCGTCTCGAGACTTGCCGATGTGAGCGTAATTTTTAATTTAAATAGCCGGCTACCTATAATTATGACTGTTTAATTAGCTGTTTGCTGCATTACTGAGGAGGTAAAAGTTATAATCAAAGATACCAATCAACCTGTCCAATAAATCCTTAATGAACCAACCTCTTTTAAGGATCATCCTACGTAACGCAGTTTTTAGACTCTTTTTAATTATTCTCTTTCTTTTTTTAGTAATTAAGAATACGATATTTAATACTGCAAAATATTAAAGAAATGAAATAATCACTCGCTATTCGATAACAATGCGTGAAAGAGAAGATGCATCAACCGTTGTATCTCACTTTTAAGAATTAATTTACATATCATACCTTGATGAAATCATAATTTTCTACAGATCCTCAGACATTGTTAAATGACAAGTAGTTTATATCTGGTCTTTGTATAGACTGAAGAAATCATGAACTGTCGTATAAATTCGAAGAAAATTTTGTTGAGTATATGTCTACGAGTTCGCAGAAGATCGTCCAAGCAGGCAGGAATCCGCAAATTTAGACCATAAATTGAAGTCGTTTTTGGTTTGTTGATACACTTTGATCTTAGATTTTAAAATGCCAGAAGATTTAAAATAAAGTATACACAAAAAAGTACAAATTTTTAATTTAAAAAATAACTTTTTAATAGTATAAATTGCTAGTGAGACAGCTTTACTCCGCTTGTATAAGCGAGCTGATTTATAATGATTCGTAATAAGCTGTCTGTGACAATCCTTGAAGATCAGTTGAACAATATCTTTTAAAAAATTAGATTGTAGGTTTATATTTTTTTATCCATAAAATTAATTTGTATATACTTGTTTTGATGATTTCAAAATATAATGTTTCTATGGCCCTTTTCACTTGAGATATCTCTCTTATTTAATATATGAATAAAATTAGCGTAAGAGTTTATATAAGTCATAATTAGATAATAATTAATTAGGTTAATAGATTCCCATAATTCATTTTCTTAGTGACCAGTTTTAACTCAAGTGTGATAGAAATTACCTCGAATTCCGTGGCAATTCTGGTCAGAAAACTTTAATTCCATGAATTTACTTTAAAAATATTTTTGAATAAAATAAATGTTCCCCCATATAATTTATAGATGGCTTCAGAGAGCAGCCTCTAGAATGACAATATTCATTTCAGCTGAGCCCGAAGTTAGCCAACTACGAGTAGTCCTAATCTGCTCCCAAAAAGAGCAAATCCAAGGCTCTATAGAGAGCGAAGTAGCAGCTATAGCGCAGCGGAGAATCCGCGTAATCAAACCGCGGCATCAGCCTCATTGTCCAACTAAAATTCCAGCGCTAAAAAGCCGGCGAAGCATTACAGCGTCGTCTGGCGCGCCCGTCGCGGAACTATGCGGCCGCAATCTACCTCCAAAGCGGACTCCTCCCCTAATACCGTCTCTGTCCATCTCGTTGCGCGGTATTTTCGCCCATCGCCGTACTCGCGTCCGATAGCATCTTAGGCAGCTTTCGGGAGTAGCCGCGCCAGCTGCACCTGTCGACACTTTGTCAGCCTTGTCGCGCGAGCCAGATGGACTAGAAGAGGGCAGGTAATTTACAGTGAGAGCAAGTGAGAGCTGCCCGCATGAACGCGAGCCTTTTATAAACGATTCGCGATCGCGGAGTTACTCTCCGCAGCTTATGTATCTCCTAGCCGGCTAGTCGCGCGCACGTCTGATACGATTATAGCTTTTGGGGTTATGCAGGGAGAGAGGTAGAGCAAGGAGGACGGGTACGGCTCGACGGTTGTTTTGTCGTGGGATTCACCGGGCTTCTGTTTCGCTGGCTCGGATGTGTATGCTATCTCTGGATTTGCGAGATTGACGAATTTTCTTTTTTAAACATTTTTAGTATACCGTTACAGTATTTTCAGATTTTAGTTTTAAAACAAGTGCGATGCTTCCATTACCAAGTCTGGTGAGCATTTCAGCGTAAGATAAGATTTTGACAATCTCAGTTATAGGTCTTTCAAATTATTTTTTCCTATTACACGAGAGAAACTCCAAACACAAGTTTTCTTGTATCGCGCTAAGAATATATTTATCAAAGTCACGCATGGTTAATTAAAGCTCTACATGCTGCTCCACGGCCCCCGACGCAAATTCCTATTTCGCGCTATTCTTCCACGCCTCGCCACGTGCTAGAGCCAGCGTGATAACGAATTCGATTTCACGCACTAGGCCAATGCGCTTCTCGCACCCAAGCTCGTTTACCCTCTTGACAAAAACGCCACCCAAAACATAACTCGCCATTAATTCACAGCGCTGCCCAGCGCGCGCCGGCGTGATTTAAGCCTCGCGCTCTCCTCCTGCTGATCTGGGGGAGCGCTCAATCAAAATAGAAGACACGAGCGAAGAATTTCAATTACAGCGAGTGCGCGCCTGCCTAGGGGCGTCCAAACAAAAACGCCGCGCCGGCGTGCCAAGTCTCTAGGCCTGATGTACGCTCTTTCTCTCTTGCTTTTTGCGCACGGCGATAGTTCACGCAGCGCGCGAGCTATCCGCGCATCGATGAAGAGCGACGCCGAAAAAGCGTCGCACTGCTGTCTTGGACAATTGAGAAATGTCTCTTGGCCGCTGTTTTATCAGCCGACGTGTGAGTGGGCTGCGCCGGAGGAAGACAGGCAGAACAATAAATTCGGGCCTGGGAGCGAGATTGGCTGGACAGAAATAATAATTATAAAGAGGGAAAGAGAGAACGGCTCGACTGTGGGGAGATGGACAGGTTACTTTTCGGAGTGCGGTTTTATGGTTGAAGCGGTATGGTTGGCTTAAATAAAAAAATTGAAGTTAACAAAATTTCTTGTTTCAAAACTGCTTAAACATTTTCGTCCTTTAAAAAATGTTAGTTCTCGTACTATATAATAAAGTAAATATTGATATAAATAATTTGATAAAATAAAAATCGAATTTTTTTCCTTATTATCAGGTTTGGAAACCTTGGCAGAATTGCGGGAATTCCTTATTTCGAGATAAACTTATTTTTAATGCAGGAAAAATGTTACAGTTAAATTCTGTGTCTACTCGGCGTTGCCTACGACTTTTATACTAAAAACCATGAAACGGTGAACGAGTTTCAGTTAATCCGCGACCCAGAGGCTCTCCTTATCACCGAAAAACACGCTCGAAATAAACTCTTTATTCATAAAACTGTAATTTAATAAAAGGAACAAAAAATAAAAACTTTTCCCAGACCACCCAACAAACATCTTGAATTTTTAATTACGAGCCCAAAAACCGATCCCCGCCCAAAAAAAAACAAAAAAAAAATACATTAACTCATCCCTAAGCCCATTACGTAGCATCGTAGTGCGAAAAATTCTTCTCCAAATTTGAATTTGGTGCCGCGTACGGTGGGGTATAAAAAGCGGCCTCATTACGCGCTTAAAAGGCAGCGAAAAAAGAGGATTCCTCTCTCGCTCGAGGATTTACGAGCACACGCGCGCGCGCGCTGCTGCACACAATATGGCGCTCGCATTTTTTGCGCGACACTCGTGACGTAAGGAGTGTCGTCGCTACGTTGTGCCGCGGCTGCAAATGGAAAAGTCGTTTGCAGCGGAGCAGGGGAAAGGGGAGAGACAAACCGCATTTTCGCCCGCGAGAAGAGATCCAAATCGTCCCTTCTAATCTGTCGGCGCGCGCAATTGCCAATTTTCCCGCAACAGAGAGGGACGATAGGGAGGAGAGCGAAACTGTCCGTTTACTTTTTTCACCGCGAGACTGCGAGAATGGAATTTCTTCCTTTTTATTTTCCAGTTCCTGGGAATGCATGGGATGATACTGTTAGAGCGAGAATGGGAAAAGGAGAGCTGAAATTAAAAGTGAGATTTCGTGCTGGGGCTTTGACAATGATTGAGAATCAGACGGCTGATGCGATAATTAAAAGGAAGATTTAATTTGTGTTGCGAGTATTTTCATACTATATATATAATAAAAATGCTTAGAATTATTTAATAAGTTGTAGTTGTTTTTTTATACCGTCAGCTAATAACAAAAAAAGTAGAACCACGTGCGTCTGTTTGAAGTAAAAAAGTGTCTACTCTCTACGGCTAAAAAAGTGTGCCTCGGAATGCGCTACTTACTTTTTTTACTTACATTTCACAGTAACAACACCACTCGTCACTATATTTCCTTTTTATTTCATCTCACATCTCCCGCTGTCAAAAAAAAACTAGAAAATCAACATCTTTACGAACGCGCGTTCAAAACAGCACGAGCACTTTTCAAACCGTAGTATTTTTTTTGTGGATAGCAAAAATTGGTATATTTGAGTGACCGCATACGAGTTTTGGGAGGTCTAAACGGTTACCGCAGATTCAGTTTAATTATTAATTAAATACCAGTTTTGCGCGTCAATTCACGGTGCGGCGCAGTTTTTTTATTATTTTTTTTTAAGGAGCGCAGAAAATGTGGTGCGTTAGAGAAACACGACCGGATGCCGCCGCTTCAAGTTTTTGGCCAAAGCGACTCTCTCTTCCTCTCTTGAATTTTTTCGTCAAGCTTTTTTTTAGAAATATGCACGAAATTTAATTTCTATTTATTAAGTTATATACAATACTTTGTAAGGCAAAAAGAAGAATTCTGATTTTGAAGCTCTCAGGGCTGCTGCATGCACGGTAATTTTAAAAATAAAAATCAAAATGTATTTAAATTACGTTTGAATGAACATGAGAGTATTCAACTGAAAACCGTTAGAGGAAATTACATTTAATATTTACTGTATTCACTCTAAAGTTATATTTTTCGAAATTCGGATACATAAATCGATCTTTTTACGACGATTCGACTGCAACAAAAACTGAAAAATCATAATAATCGTACCCTTTCTGAACTAAGCAAGAGCTCTCAAAACTTCCGCACGCAGTAAGTGTATGAAATTGAAACCTTTTCTTTTGAAAGTAACGAAAATGATTCAAAAGTTAGTTGAAACAATTGAAAACTACTCCTTCTCAATCCCAGAACTACTTTAATGCTCTCAATTCCGCTCACGTATCGGCACTTCACAAAGAACTCATAATGATTCGTCAATAAAATTTTCTAATTCATTTCTATCTCAGACTTAAACTTGCGAATGTATTCATGCTCGTGAAAAATCCAAACCACATCACAAAACCTCGAGCCAATAAGGAAAACCGTTCAATCCGAGCCGTGGTCCGTCGTCCGCGTATATAACCCGCAAAAGCAATAACGCACGCGCGCGAATCGCCGGGGCTAGATAATCCACGCTCGGCCCAGCGAAGTGGGATCGTGCCTCGGCGCTCTAAAGAGCCTCGCTTGTGTTCGTGTGTATACGTGGCCGCCGGCTGCTTGTGTGTATCCTTGGACGAGAACATACTGCAATGCAGCGCTCGCACCGGCCGAGGCGAGCTTTTTCTTGCAATCCGCCGCTGAAGGCATTGATTATTAGAAAGAAGGTTTGGAGGTACACTGAAAGGTCTGGATTGACAGTTTCAAAGGCTTCGGGTTTTTTGGTAGGAGAACTAGGAGATTTTAGAGTATGAGATTAATTTTGAAGAGAGATATTAATTTATAAATGTGTAAGCAAGTTTACTAAATTCATGAAAATTTAATGGTAAGGTATCATCATAATAATAGTATTGCATTATAATTAAAATTATAATACTATAAAGTTATAGTTTATAAGATAAAAATTAAACAAAATTAAAATTAATTTTATTACTATTTATTTATTTATTTATTTTATTTTATTTATTTAAACGGGCTAATAAGCCCTTTATACTATTATTGAATTTTCTTTCATTTATTCAGATTATTTAAACTTTACTTAAAAATTATCCTTAGACAACATCACGCTAACCAAAACCACTACCCTTCCCTTCAGCAAAATAAGCTCTGCAAGCGCCGCTTACAGTAACTTGCG
Source organism: Eupelmus azureus (assembly GCA_030522685.1). Taxonomy (NCBI): domain Eukaryota; kingdom Metazoa; phylum Arthropoda; class Insecta; order Hymenoptera; family Eupelmidae; genus Eupelmus; species Eupelmus azureus. Next base: position 2,428 of record JAPYZA010000787.1, on the reverse strand, counting down.
CAATCTTACAGCCAAGCCACTTTGACCCTGCGGAAAAACAAGCTGCGCGAACTCTCCTCAAGGCAAAAATGGAGAGCCGATGATTTCTCCCTCCTCGAAGGGAAAAGGCAGCCGAATCCTTTTCCACTCTCGCTCGCTCATTACTGACTCCCTTTCATCGCGCCCGAGGTCACAAAGAGGGCGGCGAAGTTCGCGCGCAACGTCCAAGTTCGGCGACCGGCCTTCACATAACGAGAGCGCTGAAAAAAAGAGGCGCGCCTTCGAGTCTCGGCTGCTAATGGCCCCTCGCGCGCTCACCACTGCTATATATTTCATTTTTTCATATATACCTATACTTTAGGATTCGTCTTTTTTCTTTATTGTATTTGAAGAGGAGAATTTTCTTCGCTTTCGTTTACCGGAGCAGCGGAGGTGTGTGGAGAAGAGGTGGTTTCTTTTTTAAGAGAGGTTCGTTAGAGTCGAGGAAAAAGTTGCCGTTTAAAACGGCTCGGAGTAAGGAAGTCGAGGATACCAGTTATTAAAAGTTGGAGATTTTTTTGGTTGAGGAGCTGAGGACGGAAGTGAAAATGTCGTTGGGGTGATAAGGTTTTCACAGCTGCTTCGTTTGATGGTTTCTTTGACTTTTTCTATATAACTATTGGAAAGCTTAATTGCGGTAAAAAGATAATAACAGCAAGTAGATAATGTTGGGATGACGCGGATGAACAAGAAATTTTTATAAAATAACGAATTGTAGAAAATAATGGTCTCACAATCAATTCAAATCATTGAAATCATCATTTTCTTAAAATTATAAATTAAAAATTTTGATTTAAATGATAATAAGTCGACCATCACAATCATGAAAAGAATATTAATTAATGTTATTAAAAAATTATTTCAATTTATAGTTATTATTAGTTCCAATATCCTTACAGTTTCCAAAGTTTTTACAATTCTTTCTACATTTATTGGATAACTAAAATATTTAAAGAATTTTATAAACTAAAAGCGCAATTTATAATTTAAGATATGAAACCTAACCTAATTTTCTAAAAAGTTTTAAATTTTCCATTTTGGCTTTTATGCAATTACTTTATTGCAAAATATTTCTTGTTTACGAAACTTTAATCTCAAATTTTAAATACAGAAAGAAAATATATTAGAAAAAGCTTTACAAAAAAAAAACAAAAAACAAAAAATTGTAATTCAACTTTATTGAAACTTCCAACATAATTTCTTCATAATGATATAATTAACAATTAATTTTTAAAACAAATATCTAAAAAATTTTCTTCTTTCACATCTCAATTCCCATCACCAAACCAAACAGCACGTAAAATAATTCAGTACCAAACTAAACCGACATTGTTAAACAAAACGAAGCCCCCTCCAAAAACTCTGAACCAATCCCACCTATTGCTTCAACAAAATAAAACGTCCAATCCGCTTCGCAACCCAGCTCCGTCGACCCCGCCACTAGCTTTGCGACGAGGTCAGCGCGGCAGCAGCAGCAGCAGCACCGAGCGGTCCAACAAAAACGGCTTTGCCTTAATTCGTCCGCTTATTCTATTTTAAATAAATGAAACGCTCGTTGTCGCGCGCTGCTGCTCTCGCCCGGATGGCCACGGCCAATTTCTGACCCGCCGCATTTGTCTCAGAGAGCGCGCAGAGCACGGCAAGCGAGCGTGCCCAAAACGAGATATAGAGAAAAATAGGGAGGACCAAAGAAGAGACAAAAGAAGAAGCGACGATCGGCCGGCGATAGCGGAAAAGACGCGGCTTGTTAGCCCAGAATAGGACGAAGACCGATGGGATTAGATGAGTTTGGTAGGCGAACCACTGAGATTTCCTCAGCTTTTTGCGGACGTGAGTGAACTACTTTGACCAGTGAGAAATGAGCTTTTGGAGCGTGGCGCTGCTGCGGCGTTACGCTGTGCTTTTCGATAGTCAAAATGAAGTATTGTGCGAGGTGCTACTGTAACACGGCCTCGAGCACATTGTAGTTTGGTGATTGGTGGCAGATGAGAAGTAGCTTTGTTGGCTCGTTGTGGTGACTGCTGCGGGAACTCATAGAAGGTGGATTTATCGTGACTCGTTTGAAGAGAGTTCTATAAATATTTATTTTAATGTTGTTAATATATCAACTATAAACGAAATATTCGCAAAATCTCATCAAGGTTTAATCATACCTTTATTTAAAATGGAGCAATACTCACATAGATTATGTTTTTTTAAAGAAAATTTACAGCATATATTAGTTTTACCACCGTGTAAAATAAAAAAAATAAAGAATTAAGAAAGAAACAAATAATGTGAGATTTTCTAACCTGATATTTCAAGAAAAATAAAATAAGAATAAATTATAGACCAAAAATATTTCAATTCTTTCTTAGTATAGATCTCGAAAGTTTCAATAAATATTGAGAATATCCTTTTAGCATAAATC
>JAPYZA010000786.1:0-25290 GCA_030522685.1 Eupelmus azureus | reverse complement strand
GCGTGAAGTTGGCCGAATATAGCGTTCAATAATAAGCTACTTAGGTCACGGAAAACTGTGACCTAAGTGCGGATTTAAGGCACAGTGTGCTATAAATTAATGTTTAAACTTGTGCGCGAGATCAAAGGAAACAAGTTGAAACCTAACATCTAGGTAATTCATTTAGACTTTAATTACCAATGTAATCATGATTATTACTTTAAAATATGCTTATTCGTCGGAGCGCAAACTAACCAATTGTATAAGTTGTTTCAGAAATAAATTTATTTATTCTTCTTTACAGTTTTTGCTATTAATTTCATATAATTAATATAAAAAAGTTTCAAATCAACTAATAAATAACTATTATAAACCAAATATTATAAATTTATGAAAGTATACCTTATGTTAATTACTGCAGTATTTGGTTCTTGCATATTTATCATATTATATTTTACTGCTTCTCAACTAAATAAGTTTAATTTTTGTGATATTTTAAATATAACTTGACTTATTTAGTATCCATGGAAAGCTGCAAAATTACTTTAATATTCAAAATACATTTGATTCTGAGTATTCAAAAGTTTGAAATCACTTCCGAAAGCAATATTTACATTTTACTTTTAAAACGTCACTAAAAGAAAGCTTTTGCCCAATTTTTGATTTTTATTCACGCGCAGCCTTTTCGAATAAAGAGCTTTTTTGCTCTCGAGCAAAAATATATTCGAAAAGTCTGGGTCAACTGATCTATGTACGTTTGTACAGAGCCTCTGATTTCGCTCATTGAATTTCATGAAACTCGCGCGCAAAGGACGCGAAAGAAAAATCGTATAGTTCGCCAGAAGGAAATTCATAATTGTTTCGCATCAAGTACGAGAGCCTCGCACGTAAGAAAATCGCTTTCAATTATCAATGCCAGCTAAGCGAATCTTGCCGATATGACGCTGCAGAAGAATCGACCGGTTTGGCTCACATCCGCGCACGCGTTGTAAGCTCGGAGAAGAAAAATGAAGCCTTAACCCATTATTTAAGGGGTTTAATTTTGCAGCCAGGGGAGAGATAACGACCACCGTAAGCGCATCGAGTGTTTCGTAATGTACGCAAAATATGTATTTTTCGACTGGCCGAAGGAAATCAGTCGTGCTGCGTTAAATGCTGAGAAATAAATGTTTACAAAAAAGTTTAATTTTTACTTATGTTTCAGTCAGTCATGGAATTTTTTTCTTGCAATTTTTTCTTTCATTTTTGACCCATAGGTAATGTTTACTATTTCCTTTTATAAATTACGTAAACAGTAGGGATAGTTAGTTTGATGGACTACAATTGCTATGCTTGCGTTTACATTTTATTGTCGTTGGATAACGAATGTGAAACACACTATGATTCATAAGTCAAGAATGCAGAGCAAATTAGATTAGACAAAGAATTTAAATATGTTTTTATTACTTTAGCTTTAGTTGCTTAGTAAAATTAAAGTATAATAATGTTAATTAATAATTGTAACTTAAAATTACTAATAATTTCAATTTTTCGATGTAAAACAAGAACAAATATTTATATTAATTTTATGAACAGACCATTTTAGTTATGTTTGAATTATCTGAGTTGATATTTTTTATTCAATTATAATGATATTAATTTTCCAATTTTTTAAACAATCTGAATCAATTATTAAATTAACTTAAATATTAATACTATCTTAGGAAAATTTAACGTTTGATAGTTAATAAATCAATCTTAAAACTATAAGGTATATTCCTTTACTTCAATTTCCCTCAGTAACTCAATATTTATAGGTACTTGAATTTTCAGTTATTAGCATGAATATTTTATTATTTGTTCTAAATTAAATTTTCTGTTTTTTTTTACTCTCGTAAAGTTTGTTTCAATTATACTGTAGAAAATTTATTAACTATTGTTTGAAATTTCAAATACATTTGCGTAATTTTTTGGAGACTTTCTTTAAATTCAATTGCATTCATATCAATTCTTTTGAGTTTTTCCAATGCATGGATACATTTTTATAAATTTGGTACAACTTTTAAATCATTGGTAATTAGGAAGTCTGTATTCAACGACCGTGTTAACAGTTACAAGTCTTTGAATCCGTTATAACAGACAATGCCTGTTAAAATCTAGTCGAATACAAAAAAGTTTCAAAATCTATTGTAAATCACTTGTCAACATTCCCCACTCTACCCTTAGTAGACGTACAGTTGTATTGTTCTCCCAATTTGGCCTTATTTCCATTCTATTCCGAGGCAATCCTAGATTCACAGGATGTAAACGCATCAGCATCTTACAGAATTGCCTATACGAAGGTAACGGTAAAAAGAAAAAGAGGGAAGGGTCAGAATAAGACAGAGAAGAAGAGCAAGAAAGAGCGAAAGGGAGAAATGCATCGGACAGCCGCGAATCTACTTTGTCCCGCAGGCTCTGAAGTTGATCCATTATTCAGAAAGAAGATGGAGGACAGAAGAGAGAGAGAGAGAGAGAGAGAGAGAGAGAGAGAGAGAAGCAAGCTGGCAAACGAGATTGGAACCGTTTGAAGAGGCTCAAATATTAGCCCGGCCGGACCTATTCTTCGTCTCGAGACGTCTGAGACTTTTCTTCGAACGCGCACACCCCTTTACGTATGTATTAGGGGTCCCTCTGTCGGACCTTCTGCACTTCAACCACCTTCTCCCCAGTCTCTCTCTCTCTCTCTCTCTCTCACACACACACACACTCTCTCTTTCTTGACCTATGCTCACTGGACTTTTAATTTTCTCGCTCTAGACGCAAGGAAGATCCTCACTCTTTCTATATTTTTTAGAACCCGAGAGTGTTGCTGACCTACACCTTCGATTTTTTCAAAGAGAGACTGGTCTGGACTTTATACCTCATTGCTATGACGTATATAGCATATACTTGTAGCTAATTTAAGATATTAGGATAATTCTGTGATTTGAAGGTTGAGAATCCTTCTTTCATAAAAAATTCATATTTATATAGGAAAATTTATATTTAAGAGATATCGCAACGTCACTAAGTAAATAAATTCAGTTTTGAACAATCAAAATGAAAACCATTTTTCCTAATTTTAAAATGTGAATTATTTAGCTGCTCTAGTTTCATTAGCGAAGTAATAAAATTTTTATTACTCTTCCATTTTATTATTTAAATCATGATTGTACGTTTCAAGATAATTTTATTTCAGTTTTATAAAATATTTTACGATAGTAAAAATAGTGCAGTAGTAATTTAAAAACTAAGGACTTATTTTAAACAATACAATCAGAACTCTTTTCCTCTTATAAATCAAAACAAGAAAAAACATAAAATCACAAAAGACTTACTGCAAAAACACAATCACCCGACGAAATTGTACAAACTAATCTTAACCGACGATCTCAAATCTCTTCCACGATAAAAATCCTTCCTATCCCACACGCGTACGTATACAGAAACGCGCGCCTCTCTACATCTTTCGCGGTAAAAAAAAGAGGTTCGCCCTAAAGCGCTTTCTTATCGCGCTCTCTTCATTCTCTCTCCGCATCTCTCTACTTTTCGCCTCGAGGTTTAGCGCAAAAAAAAATCTGGAGCACGCATCGTCATCGCCGCTGTATAATATTGCTACGCAAAAGTTGGACGAGGTAGACTTGTCTCTATACCTCGCGTTGCGAGGCTCGCTGAGAAATAGCGCGAACACGAGGAATTCATAATCTCAATGCTCGAGTGGGCTTCGATTGCCTCTTTTCTTTTTTCTTCTTCTTTCGGTCGATTTTAATTCCGTCGATTCAAATGTATATGTATAGGTTCCATCTACTCGGTCTGAATCTAGATTGGTGACACAGAGCCGAGGTCGACGCACCGAGATTTGTCGTTGTAGATGCGATCGGTTTACGAATTCGATGGAACAGACGCGCCCAGTTTTGGATGTTGATCTTGATGCTTTCTGGTTTGATTTGGGTTTCTTTATAGTTGGGTGATTAATTACAAAAGGGATTTTGCTATACTTAATTTTAATGAATTCGCAATTGTATTGGTAAAGGTTTTGCCTTGTTAGGTTAGGATTATTAATTTATTTTAAATTGTTGGTACTTTATGACAAGTAAATTCTTTAACAATATGATCAGTATCAGTATATTTATCTTTTTTAGTTAAAAATTTGAAATTGCTTACAAAGTTTTTATTGCAAATATATTATATTGCTATTTTTTAAAATTAGAAGATAGGTCTGAATGAAAAACTTAGTAAAAGTTTTTAGTTCAGTTTTAATTTAATACTATTAAACTGACATGCGTATACATTTTTAGGCAACTTGATTTGAAATGAAAGTAGTGTACGGATATAAACAAGCATAAAAAACTTCTAGAATCTAGTAACACGGCAATATGTGTTAATTTCGTCTAACTTACAAAAACGGGTTATTTGTTGTACTAGACGTTTTTTGCACTTTCTTGAGGTTCATTGCGAGTAACAAAAACTTTCATTCGAATCATAATAGACGGTGGATCTTCTCTCGCTCGCTCTCTTTCTCTCTCTTTTCCCTATACCTCCGTCTCTCTCTCTCTCTCTCTCTCTCTCTCTCTCTCTCTCTCTCTCTCTCTCTCTCTGTCTCCCGCTCGCTCGCTCCTTTTCTCTATACCTCTTTCGCTTGCCCCTCCCCCTCTCTCTATCCCTCCCTCTATTTTAATCAAGAGTTACAAGAAGCAGCTTATGAAACCAGAAACTGTGATACACTTTTACCACAAGGTTATAATATCTTTGTTGATGAAATATTTTAATAATTCACAAATATAAAATAAAAAGAAATAGTTTAATTGACCACCTCTTGATCGCTATTTTAAATTAGTATCTATTAAATGGTTTTTGAATATTATTGAAACTTTCACCTTAGTAAATATGAAAATAATGTTAAAGATTATCTTGAAAAAGCATTGAATATTACATTTTTATTCTGGAACGTAGTTTTCAAAACAGAAAAAGTCAACTTTATTTTCAATAAAGTTCATTTACTTTTGATACGACAACGTAGCTTAAGTTTATCAAGAATTCTATTAGATTTGTTGTAACATATTTTATATTTAAGTTGAATAATATATTAAGTAAAGATTATTAAGTTTGAAAATAATTAACGAATAATACTGAATATATAAATGTAATCAAAAAATATTATTTACTAATTATTTAAGAAAATGTACTCTCGAGGCGTCAAGAATTTGAAAGTCAGGCCAATATATTTACGAAGTATTATTAAAGACGAAAAGCTCGCTAATAGTATTGGGCTTTGCGTGTAATTATATTAGTTATCAGACTATACGAAAAATAAATAGAAGGGAGCAGTTTCATTTTCTTGGTAAAGCAAAATTGCAGTCTAATTTTATCAGAAAGTAATTTCCTCTCTTCATTATTCTCAAAATTGAAGTGTCTAAAAAGCACTTACTAATTTCGTACAATCTTTAACTAAAGATTCATATTACTTTATATGTTAACAAACTGCTAATAGTAGCAAAACTTTAAACTTACATAAAATTCATAACTTTAAAAGCATTCAATTGAAAAACAAAACTTAATAAAACCTACTTATATTTTCAAGCGCGCGCATTAATCGCAACAATAACCTAAAAAAATAGCAAAAACCACATTTTTTCATTGCCAAGTTCTCAATATTAATTTAAACTTTTCACATGTTCTTTTGAATTCTGACTGGTAATACCCGCAGCGCACGCGTCAAAAAAAAAAGGAAGGCGTCGGAGCGCAGTCGATGACTCTCCGCCTCCTTCATTACCCCATTTAATTATCGTGGCTTGTACGCGCGAGCTCCGGCTTTCGAAAAATGACGAACTAACGAGCGGAGCAAAGCCTTTTTTTAGAAAAGGCCTCGTTCGCGCACTTCCACGTTTGGCTTCTACTTAGCGCGAGCGCGACTCCTTTCGCAGCGAGTGCGCCTTTGCACCTTTCGAAAAATGTTTGCCAGGAGGAAAAAAACGGGGGAGAAGTAGTTAGTGAGTGCGTTTATGCGTGCCTGCAAGCACGATGAGCGGTTTACGATTGTTTTTTCTTGGTTTTATCGTAATTGCGAGAATTATTGAGGAGAGTGCGAGCTCGGGAGCATTGAGCGAGTTTTCCGCGCTGTGACGCTGCTGGCGCAATTAGGGGACCACCCTGCTACGAAAGCCCGCGGCTCTTTATTGAATTTCTATTCTCAAATTAAATTTTTATTTATTTGTTACTTACTTTTTGAAATTTCTTTCGATGAATAGGGGATTTTTTTACTTTGTTAACATTTTTCGAGTTTATTATTTTGCATCAAAATCTAAGCATGAAGTAGTAGACGTCGAGTTCTATTATCAATTACGTATTTTACTATGATAAAATGATGGAGCTTACTAGCTGAACATGAAATTTTCAAGCTTTATTAAATTTCTTTTTAATTTTTATTTTGCTCTACTTTTTTCAGATCTGCCTAATTATTTATAAAATATTTAACCACAGTAACATTTAAAATGATTCTTAATTAAAACTAAAATTTGGCACTAAATTTTTAAATAATAAAAATATTGTTATTTTGTAATAAAATTTTATTAAAATTAAATTACATGTCTTATATAATATATTGACCAAGAGTAAAATTGCAATTACGTCTATCAAGGTTTTTAAAAGAGCTGCAATTATTTCAACATAACAGTTTTTGTTGTTTTTAATTTAAAAATTAAACTAAAAATTATCATTTCGTTTCTTTTTCATTGCCATAACCCGTCAACGAATCAGATCATGCGTATCATACATATTACAAAATACGTCAAACGTCCAAACTTTCATCTCGTGTATATGTGAAATATAACGCGAGTACATACGTCATTCGGCTTTCGTTGGGACGCACAAAAATTCTTCCGTCATCGTTTTCTCACGCGGGTCACAATATATATATATATATATATATATATATATGCGGTGGTCTCTTTAATTGAAGTACGCGCGTGTCACGCCTCAATTGACGCTCTTTAAAGCGAGTAGCCATGCCTTTCTATTTAGGTTGTACGGGGTAAGGATGATTTGAAGTAAGAATTTTCCTACTTTCAATGCGGGACACATATTGTAGTCTCAAAATCATTTTGGAAATTGGATTCACTGAGCGCTCAATGTAGTTGTATCTAGATAATTCAGTCAATTTATTGTTGTATATTAATGTAAAAGAGGTAATCTTTTTAGAATTTGTTTTAAAGGATTGTATTACTGACAGGTAGTTACAAAGCAAAATTCATTTTATAAATTAAAAAATAAAAATTTGTGTTAATAGGAGAATCTATTTTTTATATGATTTTACGACAAAACTTTCGAAAGTTATTTTCAATTTAAGTTTACATTGCATTGAAATCCTACTTTTATGACTAATTTTTATAACCGGACTTATTCAGTTTTGATTTAAATATTTAATGACTTTATATTTTCTTTTTGGAATATATACATATAAAATATCAAATCTAAAATTTTTTATTTATACTTTATTTTAGCATTTAGAAGACAAACATTCTAAGTATTTATAGAAGAAATTAATTAACAATTTTAGTACAATTTATGCGGGGCCACCATGATATTCAGTTGAGATTAATTTTACATCATATAAAAAAATAAAATCATGTTAGGGTCATATAGCTTTTGTCAAATAGAGGATAATTATTGTTATCTTCGAAAAGATTTCAAATAAATACTTGTGGCTTGTACCTTGATTTAAACAGTACTTTACTTCTTGATTTTTCAAAACATGATTAAAAGAAAATGAAAATTTTTCAATAACGTACTTTTCATAACTTGGGTTATCTAACAATGCCAGGCATTACGGCTTTTAGTGTAATGTAATTATCCTTGAATACGGTTCACAGTTCCGGACAGTAATTCTATTCTCTCTCTTTTTATAATTTTCAGCTTTGATCACTGAGTTAAATGAATATTTAACTCTAGCGTTAATGATTAAAAACAATAATTTTAATAATAATTTTGAATAGTTTAAGAAAAATTAATCTTTATTTTGTATTTAAAATGCACTTGAATTATTTACTTTGAATTTTCTCTTTTCAAATTTTAAAGCTGATATCAAGCTTCATCAATAAATTGAAATTAAATTTTCCGAACTTAATTAATCTGTGCTAGTTTCTCGTTTTATTCACTTGCTCATTATTTCGTACTTGACATTATTAACATTTTTGTAAAATTCAAGCGATTTATATTATTTTGGACACTGAAGTATAGTCATTTTTCATTAAATTTTAACTAAGGCATTAGATTATTTGCTTTTTAAAAAATTTTAATAATAAAAATTTTTAATTCTCTCGTGTATTGTTTATAAAATTCTTTGTAGATTAAATTTTCACGACACCATTTTCAAAGAAAAGCGCGACTTTACGATTGTTCAACACGCACCCATTTCGTCTCGTGTGGGAACCCAACGATCCCGTTATTCGGCATTCAGTAGCAATTAAAACCTAAACCATCCCGCGGTCAATTGTTTTACCAAGAATCCAACGCTTTCCTGAAAAAAAAGCTCAGATCGGAAAACTTTAAGACTCGTCTAATTAAACAACCGTCTGTTTCGAACAAAAACCTAAATTTTTTGTAAAAAAAATATTTAACGCCCGTTGGCAGCAAGAAAAAAAATCATCTCTGCTGGCAGCTTCTTGCTCGGTAGTTTCTCGAGCGCGAATGCATATGGCAGGTGTTGCGCAACAAGGCGCTAACACGAATTGAACCATGTGCGTGATATCGCGAAGGCCGCCGCGCGGATGATTCGAACGTACGTATCTACATACTCTCGGTAATGTATGTGCGAGCACGCGGGCGCGAATTCGCAAGATCAACCTGAAGCGCACTTGCATGTCGTAAATATTGTACTCTTGAAGTAACAAAAACTAGAGGTTTTAATAATATACTATAACAAATTTAACTTGAAATTTCATGTAGTTCGGATAAAAGCTATTTAACACATTTGGATTAAGTAGATTTTCTTTTTTTAGAATTATATATCCCTGAAGTATTATTGTCACATTTATTTTTAAAAAATGAATGAACCTCTTTTTTGAGTTAATAAAAAATTTTAGTAATCTTATGTACTAAAAACTATTAAACGGCTTTATAAAATATTTTTGAATAACTAGTTTATATTACACCATTTAGTTGTAGAATTTTACCACTGCGATTAATAAATTATTTGTAATTCTTGTACAAATAAAGAAATAAAATTGAATAATAAATTGCATATTTAAATTTATATTTAACATAAATATTTATCCTAATTGCACAAAATTGCATTCATCACTGATTACTGCTCTGGTCAACGCCATCAACTCGCACGAGTGCACTCGCAAAAACTTAATTATACAAAATAAATAGATATCCCTTTCACGACTTAGAACACATGAATCGTGACTATACTTTTTTATATTATCAAAGATACATAATTTTTTTCGTTCCGCAAAAAAAAGAGAAGCTCGATTACGTTTCCGAGGGCGTGTCTCCACATACTTATGCACGGTTATTACAGCTTGATCGTGACACTTAAAGGCGTGTCAGTGGCTTATCGCACGCGCAGCATAAACGCAGCATAAAAGTCTATTTCAATAATCGCGGTAAGAAAAAGGAAAACTTGTATGTGGAGAGAAAAAAGAACGGAGCTAAAGCTCGCGGCGGCGCCGACGAGCGAGTTACATAATTTACGATCTGTTATCTCATAAAAAGAGTAGGAGAATCACATCCGTATAGCAAACTTTTCATTCAGATCGTTATTAACAAAAATTGCATAATTCAAGAGGAGTTTCCTTTCTCATTAAGTCGAGCCTTGAATCTCGCATATTAAAGGCAAACAGTCGTGCGCGCGCGCTCGACGCTGGTCTCACAATGAAAAGCCGTTAACTCAATACGTAGCTTTTGCACTTCTGCTGCGGAGCCTTTTCAAACTCGTCTGAAAAAGTGTAAGAGAACATTTTTCCTTTCACGGAAAACTGTAAAGTGAATGAGTCTTTAGCTGCTCCCACCTCTGCCATTTTAATTATGTACACGAGATTAAGCAAAATATGAATTTATATGCGCTTCAAGAGAATATGTACCATTGAAATTCATTTCTTTTTAGTGACTTTCAATGGGTACTATGATGTTATTTATATGCGTGAATTGCGCGCTAACCTTAGTTAAAAGCTTTAATAGAATGCTTCCTTAAAGAGGCATTAAAAGTTAATGATTTGCGTCAGGTAAGCTCATGCACAACAACTTGTACTATGTTGAAATGCAATGTTAAAAACATATTTTTCATTCGCTGAACAGAGCTAAGGAAAAGGTCAGTCCAGAACTTTTATTTTATAGCCAATGACGCTAATATTTTATAATGATGATTCTACAATGATTTAGCTGACATTCCTTTACGTACTTTCTTGTCATCATTCGTGGAATAAAATTTAGCTATTAAAATGATAAAAGAACAAGAAATAATAGGACAAATATTTTTTATCAATGTATAAGTATTACAAAATCACCGTACGTATCTCAAATTTACATAACTCTAAAATAAAAACACTTAAATTCTTCCTCCTACACCTTAAAAAAAATGCTTGCGATTTCAATACGGCAATGTAACGTCTCTTTTTACGTATACTTGCATCGTAAAAGACCTGTTAACACAAACCATCACGATTTAACCAACAGTATCATGGTAACATCGTGAAGCTCCATCTTCGAACGACACCAAACTCAATAGTACGCCAGTATCGTTGCCCTCCCACCGCAGCGTTGAATTGACGATCACCCGTACCTATATATGTACACGTCCAAACGTGAACGAAACTCGTAAACTTCTATTGCTCGGCGCACATGCGCGCTTACTCGTACCATAAAGCCGTGCGTTATCGAGGAACGAGGGAAGGAGGGCAGCGATATCTCGATCCCCCTCCCTTGCCCGTTGAACGTCGATCGTCCCATCATCGTTGACGTCCTAATTCGCCAAAGGTCCGAGGCTTATCTGGCCGACTGAATGGCAGTCGGTCTCCCTCAGGACGTCGGTTAGCGCGTTTTTAGGGTAGCTCTCAGTCTAGCCCGCGGTGGGAGCGTGATATTAGCAATAGTGGTCAGGATATTAGCTTGTTGCGATGATTTCGATGTTTATTAGAGCTGTTTTGCTTGTTCTGTTTACCGGTTGGTAAAGCAGATTGCCCTGACTATTTAAACATGTTTTTTAGGTAATGAAAGTAGTTATTCATGACTAATCAAAATTAATATCATGTTTTGAATTTTATATATTCTAAATTCTGTTTTTGAAAAGATCTTAAACTAATATTCGGTTTAATCAAATTTGCGATCTAGAATGAAGTGACCTAAAATCGATAAGGAGACGGAGAAGTCCATTGGTATTTATTAAGAAAAAATAGTATCTTTTTATGACTCATTTTCTCTCACGAAGAACGATAGATTATTCCTAGCTTGAAGCGCATCTTGCACTTTCTAGAATTTTAAATCCAACCCATCCTACACTCTAAAAATCCTCGACTTACCTCTGAATTACTAGTAGCCACACTGCTGAGGCTCGGTGACATGGCTCCCGTTGTCGGATCCGAACTGGGCTCCACCACGTGTCCCCTCGTCAGCAGATTCGGCACGTGCGGATACGAGGATAGGTGCGGGTGCTGCTGTGGTTTAGCCGGATGAGCGATGGGCCCGGGCGGTGCGCTCTGGACCACCATTGCCGGCCCTGGATCTACCAAGGCTGGCTGCTGAACACCACCACCTTCGCTGCCGGTGGCAGAGGAGGCAACGCCGAGGTCGCTTTCTGGATCTATGCTGCTACTACGAAACGACTCGTGCAGGTACTGACGTACTTGGTTCTTTTGTTTTTGCACCACGTGGTAGCGAGTTGGATTCTCCAGAAGAGTTCGCACCTGCAAAGGGAATACGTTTTGAGTCGGAGATTAGTATATCGCAGTGCTTAATTATCAAAAAGTATTATTTCATGGGGGAATAGTTTACAGATTCAAATGATCTCTTCGACTAATAAAATTCTTTGGAACGGAAATATTAGTGAAACGGAAAATTTAATTATCGACTCACTCCTGTTACCTTTTTTTGCCGATAAATATGTAATATAGGATGGATACATTTTTTAACGGTTAATTGTGTTAAATTTTTGCGAATTGAAAATAGTTACCAATTCTAATTAAGAATTAATTCTGCACCGATGTTTACAAGACGTTCTTATAACATTTTTTTTCTACACTTAATTTTAACGTTATAATTGTCTATAAATGATATTTACTTTATTTTGCAATAAATTTATTTTACATCGCTAGAATGACCTTTAATAACAAAATATTGAACTTTCCTGCTTTATTTTTAGATAAAACCATGCATTATACTCATCGTTTTCAATCATTCGGGTAAACCCTCACCGATTATGTATAAACTCTTTCGATTCGTGATAAATATATACACTGGTCGAAAGAAATATCTTCTAGAATGTTTTTAATCTTCTGAATTTTTACATAATTTTCAAAATTTAACAATTTAAAAAGAATTTACGTTTTTAGATGCATCAAGCAGCAAATGTAACTATTTTAAGATTTTCATCAGGAAAAATAGTGGATAGGAGGAAATCCGATCGAAAGAACTATAGTAAATTTGAATGCAATACGCATAGCATTTATAAAATTACAAAAAAGGTATTCACGCGCATATTCAAGCAAGGGCACACGCAATGCATGCACATCTATTTTGATTCTAAATATTTAAAATATGTTTATAACATGATTTTTATAACTTTTTTTTACTATCATAAAGTTTCCTTAATGAGAAAACAAAATCTTTTTACGCAGATACATGTATGTACATAAATGTACGTATACAAACACTTGAGAATACATAAGGAAGAAGGGTAGAAGAAATGGGTCGTACAAAGTGACACATTTTCGACATAGCAAATCAAGACATTTTTATGAATTCCCTCGAGTATGTCGTTTCGCCCTTTACCAACCACGGACACGTATAACAGATGTATTCCTTTATGGGTTGAAGGAAGGAAAAAGACTGAAAAAAAAGAAAGAGAGAGAGAGCGAAAGAGTCAATTGCAGCGTACAATACACGTAGTTCGAGAAAATCCACTTTGGACCAAAGATCTAGTGACCTTGGAAAGGCTGTTGCCCGCGGGCGGCGGTTCCTTTTCCTTCCTTCAGTTTTCTCTGCCTTGAGGCTTCGCCCTTTTTCTACTCGACCGACATTCCTTTGAAAATTTCACCTTTATAAATCCTTGATGCAGTCGGGCCAAATGTCTTTTTAGATAAAGGATAATAATCTTTGCTTTATCTTTCCTCTCTTTCGTTTTTCTTTTTATAAACGAGAATTGTGAATCCGGTTTATTATTGTAGCATAGTTCTTGTGGGTCAACCTGAGTTGGAATGGGTAGTGGGAGGAAGATGAATTTTGAGATGAGATTTAAGATTGATGAAGCTTCTATGCGCGGGGATTCTTCGAGGTAATGTAATCGTTATTCATATCTGGGGTAGTAAAAGGGGCCCATTTTTCAGCTTTAGAAAAATATTCGTAAAAATTGCCATATTATATGAGAATTTATTGTTGATTCAATGCAATTATTATGAAAATGTAAAATTTTTTTTTTTCAACTTTTTTGTTTTATTTGCCGAAATATTTATTCTCGGAAACTGTATCACAATTTTCATAAATTTTAAAATTAATTTTTGATTGTTGATCTTTAAAAATAATGAAGCGATTATGCTTTCCGGTTAAGGAAGGTTGAAAATAAAAAAATGACCCTGAAAATCCAGCAACCGTAAATTTTTGCTTTATAGATTTTCGTAAAAAGTTTTACCTAAAAAATAATGTATGTTGACCTTCAAGTTTTAAAAAGGGGTGTATTAATCACCCGAAAAAAGTTTTTACATGAATACCTTAGTTCATTGTTAATTTGAATTCTTTTTACGAATAAAATCAATTACATTAAAAGTTTTAACTTAAATTTTAGTATACGGTTTATACAAGTAATCGCTCTTTATATAAATTGAGCGCCTGTACGTAGGCTACATTTTAGAAAACTTCATGCAAGAAGTAGTGTATACTGCCAGGGGTTTTATAACTCTATTTTAATATCAATAGTTAAATTGACTCGTGATATTAACAAAATTGAGTAAAAATTTTAGCATAACTTTATTCATATAGATTTGGTCATTAATTTTAATAAAATTAAAAAAAAATCATTATTTAAACTTTTTAATAATTTTATCCTTTTTAAATCTATGTAAGATAATCTTATATATAATGCACTTATAAAATATATTAGCAATAACAGAAATATAAAATAAGTCATAATTTTGTCTCACTTTTCTATGGTACATTAACTTTTTAATTTAAAACAAATTATTTTGTTTTCTGTTTTATAAAAGTAATCAGTTTAAAAACGAAACCGTAAGATTCACAAGATTATTTATTTACTTTTCGAAGCAATCTATTTTATCTTTAGTAATGACTCCAAAATAAATCGTATTAATTAAATACTTAAAAAGATAACTATCAAAAAGCTATCGAGAAAATCTTTTTATCTTTTATATTATCAAAATAATCTTTAAAGAAAAAGATTTAATTGTTAAAAAATTTTTAATTATTCAGTTTCAATTTGTTTTATGTGACATATAAACAAATGAATTGCTTAATTTTCTGAGTGAGAATATAACTAGAATTTTGCCAAAAACTATGACATTTTAATTTAATATATATATAATAAATAATTATAATATAATTTGTAATATATTATACGTAGTGTATAATTAGATTATAATATACGATTAACGGGATAGTAAATAAACATCTTTTTAACTTAATTAAAGTGAAATTTTTAATTTTAATATTTTTCTGTTAATAAGTGGTTCTCGCTTCAATTATAGATCAACCATTTCTGTAATCTGCGCTACTTGAGCGTATAAAAACGATGCAAAAAAGACAAAAACGACACTTTGAAACTTTCTTTTTTGCCGCGCAAATGCAAGCTGGATAGTTATTAAAAAATTGAAGCGGAATTTTGCTTGAATTCTGCGAAGTCGTAAACGTTTGTTGCGTAAGGGGCATACTTTCAACCAGCACGTAATACTCTGGTAGCAACTTTGTATTGCGATTCTGTTATCCACTGCGAGAATTTCGTTCAAACCTTACAGCTTCATTAGCTTTTGCTGTACTTTAAAGCCTGCTCGCGTAAAAAATGTCGTTTGCTTTTTAAAGTTGAATTGCAAAGTTTTTCAAATATTATTAATATTTGATTTCTGGAAATGGTATCTCGTAAAAAAGTGATAAAATATGTTATAGATAAAAGAAAAATAATTCAGGGTACAAAGTAAAAGATATATTTAAAAAAATGTTGAGCGAGTCGAAAATTTTCTAACATATTAATAAAGTAAATGATTGGATTATCTCAGTTTGTTTTAGAATTTATTTTGTTAAAGTATTTAATAAAAAAAGTAAATTTTGATTATTCACTCAAACCCTATTTTCGGATCTAATAACATTTTATCAGTCAGTTTTAAAGCCATTTTGTATTTAAAGTACATTACAGCTGTTGTAAAAATTGGTACAAACAACAGTGATTAAAGTAATTTAACGCAAAAATTAATTCCAAGAGAGAAATAACGTACAAGATTGTTATACAGTAACGGTAAATTGGTTTTTACGTCAAATTACTTACCAGACACAAATTATTCAGATTTAATTATTTTTTAAGATAAAGAACACTCTATGCGTTATAAGACCTGTAGCCCATGTTACCAAAATCAAACAGCCGTACAAAGTCAACTCACCTGGAGAACTTGTGGCGGCACGTCGACGCCGATGGTAGGTAGTGGTGTAGCCGGGGTAGGAACGGGCCGCGGCGGCGCTGCTGCAGGTTTTTGTTGTTGTAACGTCTGGCGAAGCTCGGATTCTCGTCGCTCCTGCTCTTGTAGTTGCTCGCGCATCAGCTGCAGCTTCAGCTGAGTGCGCGACGTCGGCGTCGCCGTTTTGAAAGTCGGTGGACTGAAAGACGAAGCGAAGAGCGTTGTTTAATATTTAGTTTAGAAATTTGGTAAAAGAGAAAGTATATTTTGGTAAGTTTTTTTCTATGTGCAAGATGCTTAGAAGAGTAAACAATATATGCTACGAAAATCAAATGCGCAAATATTTTGACTTATGAATAGAAGTTTATAATGTTTAACACAGAATAAATGATAACAATTATACTGTTATCTGTAGTTCTATAACAAAAAGTTTAAATGTAATTTTTTTAAATTCCTAAAATTGATAAAAAACTTATTTTTATATTCTTAAATTTCTCTTCAAACAATAAACCTTATAATGTAATTAATTCAAATAACTTTCGCCCTAATCTTTGAGAATGCATAATACACAGAATCCCTTGGACATTGTTATGATAGATACTTCTGTTTGGTATTTCCATCGTCGCATCAGTATTTCCTTAGTCTATTGACACCTCCACAGAAAGAGAGAGAGAAAGAGAAAGAGAGAGAGAGAGAGAGGGAGAGAGAGAGAAGGAGAAGGAGAGAGTAAGAGAGATAGCTCCAGCAAATTTCGAACTAGCAACGCGCTAAGTAATTAACGCGTTAATTGAAAATTTAATGGCTTTAAAGCATAGTCGGGTGTTTGACTCGCTTGTGCAGGAGTGGCGTTTCTCCTATCTGTCTGTATATATCCAAGCGCGGCTTAGTGCTTAAGTGCGTGAGAAGGATTATCCGAAATTTCGCTCTGATTAGAGTGACATGGATAATAATACAATATTTTGCGGTCTTTAGACTTAAGTTTTTGTCATATTGTAATAGTAAAAATATTTTAGAAATTTAAATAGAGTTTAATTAATTTTTGAAGAATAATGAGTTGAGTTATAATTGGAAGTGGAATAATACAATAATAATAAGTGAAAAAATTAAAAAATGTATAGTTTTATTCTAATAATATTTGTTTTAAGAAAACCTTATATTTACTTACATTTAACTTGAATTCTATGTTTAATTAATAATCAAAACGAATCATCAATAAACGAATATAATTAAATAATCGAATTAATAAATGTGGAGACAGAGAGAGAGAGAGAGAGAGAGAGAGAGAGAGACAGCCAAATATAATTGAATTTAATAGTAAAACGTATTTAACAGTAGTAACGGACATTCGTAGTTCAACGCAATAATTAAAACATGAGAGGTGAGAAAGAGATTCATTTACAGTGAACAAAAAGTAAATGTTAATTAATACTCTCTGGTATAAAAATTTATAATAATGAGACATTTGTATATTAGTTAATAAAATGAGGGTATAAGAATTTTTGTCTTCTTTTGTCTAACAACGTTATTGTCAAAATTTGGGCGTTTATCAATTAAAGTAAAACATCATAAGTTATGTTTTATATTTTGTTTATCAATTTTATGTAGTGTATATATTAAGAATAAAAAGTTTAATCTATTTTTTATTTTCAATTATTTATTTTATTTCATTTAATATACGGAAGTTAATCTTTTATAAAGTTTAAGACGTGCAAGGCATACATTTTAAGAGTTCAAAAAAAACTCAATCTAAAATTAAAAATGAAGATTTAAAATTATTATTTTTTTTCTATGTTATTATTCCCATGAACTAATCTTACATTAATTGATCTTAGTTATTGACATAATTTATTACCAAAAATAAATAAATGTATTGCGTGTAAAAAATATATATTTACTTATTAGAATAGAAGATAGTTTACATTTTTAATAAATAAAAGAGTTGTATGAATGATAAAGTTAAATTTAACGATCGAGAATTACGTCGATAATGCAGTGAATCAACTTGTCGCTTGGAACTTTGCTAGATCGTCACCAGGTAGCAGTTTTGTCAATACCAGTCACCGATCGGTAATATTCCAATATGCTGAATCATTTTCTGTTTTACAACTCAATTGATATGGTGAATTATCTTCATGTAATAATTGTAAATAATTATCTAATAAAATAAAATATACCCTAAATATAACAATTCATTCTTCTTGAAATGTACCAACATTTTAACACAATAAAATAATACAGATATTTTTTAAAACGTATTTCCACAATAACTTGCACTTCCAACGCTTTCATTACGAAAATTAGCACGAACAAGCAGAACTATCGCATTTGTTTTTTCTATAAATTTTCTATAAGAGTTTCAAGCGCATTTTAGCAATGCTTACATTAATTTACAATACAGTAATATTGTCAGTAAAGTAAATATGATAGATGATATTTTCATGCTAAAAAATATGTCAAAAATTTTATTTTTTATTTTTGAGAATACATGATATTACATAAATTTATTAAAATTATTTTTTATATCCAACCATTATTTTCAGATATATATTTTAGTCATTACAATACTTGACTTGAAAATGATAAAATTTGTAAATAAAAAACATCATTTCTATTTCAATCTCATAATAACATAAATAATAGAATTATTTCTAACTTAGAAATTTTCTGAATATAAATGGAAAATATAAAGATTACTTGCTGAGAATATTCATATTCTGAAATTACGTGTACCAATAAATTCGAAAATTTCTATGAAATCTCTTTGAATGATGAAGATAACAAAGCTTTTATCGTAAGAGATTTATTTCTCTATTTTAATGTATCTAAAATCTTACTTTTTTATTTGAGAATTTTTCGGTTGTTTTTAATGATGATGCTATAGTTGAAAATACTTACGAATTTTCAACTATAGCAATATTTAAGCGAAAATTGCAGGAATTTCATACATACGTAGTTCTTCTTTTTAAGGTATTAAAAATATGAATTATTTTGTTCTTTGTTCTTATTTGTTAGAAGCATAAATAAATTTAGTACTAGCAATAAAATAATAAAATTTTATTAAGAATTTATAAACTGTATAATAGTATTTTACATAACAATTAAAGCTACAAGATTTTCAAAGATAATTTCAATTTTTTTTACTATATAAAATCATTTAATATCATCTATTGTGAATTATAAAAGATTCACTTTTGAAACTTAAATGTAGTTTACATTTACATACTAATTCTTACGAGACCTAGTAAACGTACAGTACATGACCAATTGCTAGAGAACAAATTGACGCACTTAAACTGTAAACGCTATAGAGCTAAGCATAATCTGCTGCCAGTTTATTGTCACTTTATATTAAGTGTTTGTATTAAACATTATTGTCCAATTACATATAGTGAATCACAAATTTTGGTCGAGAGCCAATAAAATTATTTAATCGACGTTTGTTATACAACATCGGTTTATACAAAAAAATACCTATCAATTTGCTATCAAACTATTGGTATTAAAAGGTTTCATAGATTTCTTTCCTTACAGTCTTTTAAAAACTCGCTGTAGGCACTTAAAAATAAAAAGTAAACAATTCCTTTATAATAAAGTTTTATTGAAAATTCACATTAAAAATCAATTATTTTGATATTTATTACTGTTATATTTTTTCCTGTTCGCCAGGAAGCTATAATATTAAAAATCTATTTGAATCAATTAAAATAAAATTTAATTTCCTATCAAGTTATAAGTTTTATTTTTCATGTTTGTGTGCTATTTAGTGTTTACATTGTCTTTAATATATCTATATAATATAAGCTCAAAATATGTGTTTTGAATTAACAATATTTTTGATGATTGATTTAATAAATATAACTTATCTTTATCAAAAAATTATAAACAGAAAAAATCACAAAATTTATCAAAGAACTTCTTCCCACGCAGAAGGTAAAGATTTATTTTGATCTGTAAGGTGCTCACACATGTCGAGAGACCGAGCTAATTAAAGAATTCAATGCCACGGGCAATAGTGCAGCAAACTCAGAATATATTGTAAAGTTTTGATATTCATCAGTAGTCGATAAGGAAAAATCCCTGTAATCGATCATGACGGAGCTTGTTCACTTACCGATAAAAATATTTTTTTGAATATGCACCTCAAACTGGCAACGCCGTCTATATGTAACTTCAGGTATAAAGGCCTAAATTCATACAACAAGTTATTTACTTCCATTCTAAAATTTGCCATATTGTTATTTTCGGTACATATTCGGAAAAATCATTTTACTGATTTGTTTCTGTTGAAATATAAATTTATTGAATTGAATATTAATAAAAAAAATGTATTATATACTAACTCTTTTAATGCTTACATTATAACTTTGATAAAAGTATTTTTAAGCACCGATTCTAAGTTATATATTATTTTAATAATAATGATTTATGAGGCTTCTTAAAACTTGTTTCATGGTGGATATTAAGAAGTATATTGCCTAAAGGCAAAAATATTACATTACAAACTGCAGTTTCAAATTAGCCTATGACAGAATTCTAAATATTTCAAAGAGTGAAAGTTGAATTTTTAGTTAAGGTTCATCTGTTTTCATATAAATTACGTGCAAACAATACTTAAGAAAACTTTCTTCTCGTATCTCTAAAAATTCTCAAAGATGACGAAAGTCATTGAATAACGCCTTCTGATCTCCAACCGAGCAAAACGAAAAATTCTCTTGCGTCATTTTATGAAAAGGCTTTCTAAGTGATTAAAAGCCTTAAAACATTAAAAAGTTTAAAAAAAATAATTGGAGTAGTGTGTCTCAATTTTTAGGCACGACTTATAAGGGAGTGACTTATGTTTTCGCCACAAAACCGCAAAAAATGATGTTTATAAGTTTTTTCGAAAATTCCTCGACGACTTTAAAGTAGTGTAGAGTTTTAAAAACGCATCTTTTTTCTTTATAAGTTTCGATACAAAATCAATCATACAAAAAATAATGGTAAAAAATCGATTTTTATGACGATTTTTTAACAATATTTAGAAAATGATTTTTTTTAATATTTATGTAATAAAAGTTATACATCTCTAAAATTGAAAACTTTTTTTTTTCTATCCGTATAACTTCAAATCAAATTGTTGAAAATTAAATTAATTGAATAGAAAGAAATGAAAATTGTTGCTTTTATCATTATAATAACGATTTTCATAAATTAATTGCTATATTTTTAACAAGACCGACCACTGCTTGAATCTTTTTGTTTCGTGTGATCTCGTCACTATGATACTTCGACCGGCATTCGCGAAGCCGGTTTTCTCGCGAGCGCAAGGTTGAAGGCACCGTCTTGCTCGGAGCTGCAGCGGTTTATTGCACTTTCTTCGAGAAAATCCGCTGAGCGAAAGGTATACGCGGGAGGACGGCAACTCTTGTCAGCGATGATCGTGTGTACTGGGCGCTCGCTTCCTGCATTGTTGAGTTTGTGGTACTGCTCAATGCCTCTGTATTAAAACGTTGTTTTAAGATAAAGTTTATGTGAAAGGCAAAACTTGGTATTTTGTTTTTCATAATCTTTTTCAATGTAGCTTGTATACATTTTTCAATGTAGAAAATTGAATAATAGAATAATTTTTGGTTTTTAAATCACTATACTACTACGATGAAAATAAATAACCCTTAAATTTACTGCAATAATTAATAATAAATTTTAAGCATCTTAAAGCTTATAAAATTGATTATTTTAAAATGTTGTGAAATAAAGTAAGCCTTGGAGCCGTAGAAAATTGAGCGATAAATAAAGATAACTAAGGACTCAAAAACGTGCTATGCTAATTAATTGTGGTGAAATGAGAGTTCGTCATTTTATATGTTTCTTCATTTTCCAGTGAATATACAAAGATTATTTTATAGTCTAAAATCAAAGTAAGGAATATTCAAATTTAAGGATCTGTTCATTTCTTAGTACTCCTTTGTATTAAAAAAGGTAGAAATTGCTAAAG
The DNA here is from genome assembly GCA_030522685.1 of Eupelmus azureus. NCBI lineage: Eukaryota > Metazoa > Arthropoda > Insecta > Hymenoptera > Eupelmidae > Eupelmus > Eupelmus azureus. The sequence continues at coordinate 3,507 of JAPYZA010000786.1, read as the reverse complement.
AACCGATTTAATTGAATCTGAAATAACGTTTGGATATTCACTCACCTAATAATTTTTAACTCCTCTTAGACTTTAAATATTACAATTTAAATTCAAAATCTAAGAAATCCTCCTCTTCCCTTTACTATCATTATTTTATTCGCACCGTCAGGGACGCCACGTAATCCATTCGAGGACCAGAGAATTTATTTATCTCACCTCGGCACTCGCCCAAAATTGCCGAGTCCTTTGCTCTGCGACTGCGCCAGTCCGAATTAAAAAGAAATAAAAAGTCTAGGGTGAGGGCCGTGCAAAAATAATCTGGCGCATGGGATTTTTGCGTACGCAGGTACACAAACGCTACTCGCGGATTTGTTTCTGTCTTCATTGTTTACCTCCTGTGAACGTTCGCGTTATTGTGTTTTACGCGGCCCCGGCGCGCGTACGGTTGTACAATGGGATTATTTTGAATTTATGAGGGAAGCCGCGCGCGCTGTGGAGCCTGCAGAACTAATCGATTGTGAAGTCCGAGGATTACGTCATTGCTGAGGCACACATATTCGGTGATTATTGGGTGGAAGATCGCGAATGCAAATCCTTGGAAGAATGAGGTTATAATACGGCGGCTTTGAAAGAAACTGCTGCAGGAGAGAATTTCTATAAAGCATAGAAATAAATAAGATTTTTCGAATTTTTAACGCTGAATAAATCTATTTTTGTTATGAATTTTGTAATATTGATGAGTGTGTTTTAAGATTTTCTATTTATTTTTTTTTTATTTTCAAAATCGTACAAATGTTTCCAAAAGATGAACATAAACAAGCTTAATTGAAATTCAATATTATTATAAACGTCATAAATCCTATTAAGAGCGTAGGCTGCAATAAAACAAGACGACACTTTAATTATTCAGAGTGTTTAGGACGCATGCTAATAAGCCACGTCGCGAAGGGTGGCAATTAAGGATGGATGTCTGATGCTTATAGCGGTACCGTGTATTTACATGGAAGCGAAGTAGGCTCTTCTTACATTGACTAAATCCGACGATTTAACTGAGCGTCAGAGATCATCGATGAAGTGAAACGCCGAAAGTAATCGATAGAACTAGTCGAGTGAATTATTACATGAATGTTTTTAAAAGAGAATATTTTTATATGATTTTATTGATGAATTGTGAAATTATAGAATGATTAACTTATTACGGTTAATGCTGCTTTGCGTTATAAGAATGTTACGGATATAAATGGCAACTTTTTTGTAAAATAATAATAGAAGCTTTCTATGGCAGATCATTGTAGAAGTAACGAGTAGCTCTTTCATAGTAAATATATGTTGAAGAGTGTGTATATATCAGAAATGGTTAAGTTTATACTAGAATTAGTCAAAGTATTAAATTTTATGATTATTAAATTATTATCTTATAATATGTAATATTATATTCGACTATGTTCAGATATGTATAACTAGATTTTTAATATAAAAAAAATAGTTGATATCGATTATGATGCGCAACGAGTTAGTCACTAATTATGCTTTGAAGAAGCAACTACTCTGTAACCCAATTTTTCGATTTTTTTTAAACTCTGATGTTTTTTACGGATTAATCGTCGATTTTCATCTGAGTTTAAATAAATGTAAAGGAAAAATGAAAGTGATTCGTGGCTTTTTGTATTAGTTAATTTATACTCGTGTAAAATAATTTTCTGTACGGGAACAAAGAGTAAATTTTTTGACTTTTTAACTTCAGAGAATACAGACTTTATTTAAATATCGGGTAATATGAATAAAATTTATGATTTATAGAAATTCTTGTACTGCTTAATTTGAAACTCTTTTCTGGTCGAGATCTCTGTTGCAAGTTATCTTATCAGAAGACTTTAAGTTGATAAGTTAACAAGATAAGAATGCAGTTCTGCATATATTGTCGTCTAAATATAAATAATATGTAAATATTGAGAGGTAGTTGATTTCAACACTTTTTTATATAACTAAAAATTAAGACTCTAAGGTATTGATTGCTTGAATTCCCATTCAAGAAATTTCTTTAATGATAATTGTTTTAATGTATATTTTGTATCAGTTTGGTAGTATTGTAAATTGTAACATCTTTTTGGAATTAATACTGTTACATATAGTCGTACATAAACAAATATTATTACAACTGTTAAATTATATTGCACATAAACACAGTAGAAGTAACTTTTTCAATAAGCATTGAATAAGGTTACCATGTTTTTTTGTGCGTTTGTTTCTGACTATAGATCATGCACCCGATAAAGAGTTTTTTAAGAAAGCTATTATTGCAAGCTTACCTTGCAACTACTTGTTATTGTATTAGGCTAAAGGATTTGTGGCTTATTTCGCTTACTCGTATCTTGATTCTAATAATCAAAAATTTCAAATACATTGTTTACATTTAGATGAAGTTTTTATCTCATTATTTAAATTATGTTTCATTAACTACGTAAACGAATATCATGTCGTTTTAAATGAGGCTAACTTTTTTTATAACTAAATAAATAAGTCTTAAAATATTTAAAATGAATATGAGAGGATGCCAAAGTCTCAATAAATACTGTTAAAATAAAAATCTGTTCTTTGATGCTACAATACGCTTGCAGATATTGCGCTCGGGCGGTAATCGATAATTTGTACATGCTTCCATTTACAAAATAGAAGATAATACGAAGCAGCCTAGAAACGTTAATACCTGCTCCGCTTCTACGTTATAATTACGAATGTATATATTCAGCTCCCATAATTTCTGATGCATATTACGGGAGGAGGGAAATATCTGGTTATGTTAATGATTTAATAAAGAAACTGAAATTGTAAACGCAGTATGAATTGTAAACGGAAGCATATGAAAAGAATTTATATGAATATGTACATTCTACAATGTAAGTTTAAACTTTGTTTTACCCATTACTTAAATTGGGAATTATAAAATCTTTATGATACAAAAAATATATATCAGGACTTGTAGTGTTCATACAATTGCTCTTTTATTTTTATTGAATAACAGTAATACTTCTCTCACAGTTAAAAATACACAAATCTGATCGCTATGAAAAAATGACGTTTTCTTTTACCTATAATTGAGTCAAAGAACTGCTATGCGTCATTCAAATTAACGTCTAAAAGTAAAGGAAGTGGTTTTATAAATACTTTATCCGGACCTGCAGAAATTTATTTTTCAAAAAATTTATCATTTAAAAAATTTAATGTAGCTTTAAATAAACTTTTACGTATTAATTATGTAAACAACTTTTTTTTTAAATAATGCTGTTTTGTCTGTCAATAAATTATATATACAGTTTAAGAAAGATAACTAACACGAGAAATATTTGATCACTATATCGGTTACATATTTCGAAAATAAAAGATTGTCCAAATTCAAAATTCTAATAATGATAGATCAATTATTTCATGCACTGAAAAAAATCTTAGGCTACAGTAACTAAAAGTATAGTTCTGATAACGATACAGTATAGTTAATTTTATTTTAGCTAAATTTTTTAGGTACGA
>JAPYZA010000785.1:0-25298 GCA_030522685.1 Eupelmus azureus | reverse complement strand
AAATCTGTGATACACTTTATGTTCGAAGATGATACCTGCATAGCAGCGCTCTACCTCCAGTGGCAGAAATCGGAAACTATCGATCTTCAAAAAGAGGCCGCTCCACGGGAGTTTCCGGACCTGTGTATACGACCGTGGTTCCGAGGCTCTCGCTCTCTGCGTGTATAGTCATCAGCGGTCTGCTGCTCCGCTACAGTGTAGATGCGTGAGTGCAGAGTGCAATTAGGCTAGAGGGGATAAAAAAAGAGAGCATAGCCGAGAGCACACGGGGCCCTAGGCAAAAGGGACAAAGACGGACACGTAGACGTCGGGGCGCGCGCGCGCAGGGCCTGCCACTGCTGTCTGTGTGTTTTTGTGTTGTGTTCAAAGTGACGACGGCGGTGCCTATCGAGTGCTCGACAACAAAGACGAACATGACACGGCTGCGCGACAGAAGAGACAAATAGCCAGAGAACGGGAGACCGAGTCGGATAAGACGTCTCTCTCTCTCTTTCCTTCTTTCTCTCACTCTCTCTCTCTCTCTCTCTCTCTTTTTAGCTCAGTGCAGAGAGAAAGTTCGGACGAGTACACAGAGGCAGAGTGTCAGGCCAGGCTATAGATACTGCTTTTCGGTAAGTACCTATTGGTGTATCCCCCCCCCCCCCAGCTAGTAATGTCAGTTACGCGTTCTGTAAGTATCAAGGAAATTCGTTGACTCTTCTCGCTCTGAACCCTCCGCTCTCCATCTCTCTCTTTCGCACAGCTACTTGAGCACACACGTAGGTATACGTACTTATGGGTACATATACGCGGTCTCTCTTTTCTCTTGGCTCTCGTTGCGAGCGCCTCAACAATATTCTCCCTCTCCCTCGCCAAGTGTACTCGCGTGTAGGTGAAACGAGCGCTCTCTCGCTCTTTCGCGCACTTAGAGCTACATGTTACAATACATACAGGCCTGTCTAGCTAACACACTCACACACGCATCTGCAAGTGTGCATGTGGAACGTTGCTTCGTGCGCTGTGTATACGTATGTATCGCGCGGCCGACTCTGCTTTTCTCGCTCCGATTTTCCTCTCCCACAATTCTACCAGGCGATCTTCCAGCTCTCCCAAGGAGCGCTCCTTCCCCTCCCGAGCTCTGTAAGAATTAAAAAAGCCTGCGCGCTAGCCGACTGCTGTTTTCCATTTTCGGTGAAACTCGCACAGTGCGCGCGTGGAGATGTATATAAGTATAAGCATACACACACTCTCGTCTCTTTCTCTAGCTCCGTGTGTGTAAGTGCAGTGCGCGCGCGTCTCTGTGTGCGTGTCTCTCCGTGGCAGCAACAGTAGCACAGAGAGCCAGAGCAGCAGCAGCAGCAGCGTCCCTCTCGCTCTGTCACTTTTTCCAGGCGACACCGAAAGTTCGAAATATGCTCCCAGTGCAGTCGCGGTAAGCTCGAGGCTCTTGAATTTTTTCTCCGCCCCCTCCGAGAAGACGTTCGGACGTCTCCTCCGGAGAGTTTCCTCTCGCTCGCTCTCCTCGCGATTCCCTATCTCTATAGCTCCGTCTCTGTTGCCACACGAAGTCTCCCCTCCTTCTCCCCCTCGTCTCTCTCTCTCTCTCTCTCTCTCTCTCTCACTGTCCTCTCTCGCCCTGGGACTTCTCTCTCTCTCTCTCTTTCTTTGGCTGCTTGGTTGGACTGTTCTACGGCATCGCCGCACTCCGGAGCACCGAGCACTTCGACTCTGTCCGCGGCAGTTTCTCCATCTAGTGCTGTTGCTGATTTTTTTTTTTCTTCAAGTGAGAGAGGGAGAAAGACGGCTGCAAGGGAGTCGGAATAATAATGAGTAGACATTGAAAAAAAAAAAAGAAAGGGGCAATGACTCTTTCTTCTCTTTGCTCTCTTTCCAATTCTTTTTTCTCATCGCTAAACTGGTGAGTTTTCCATCTATGCTGAGGCTTTGCCGCTGACTTTTCTCTCCTTTTCTGTAGCGCATTGTTGCTTTGCTTTTTTGTGAGTACGCATTGCTTCTAAGTGTGTGTTCACGCTTGAGTGCCGCATACTTTCAAGAGTGTTTACAACATTATGAGTGCTGTGATTCGGCAAGCTCTTCTTGTGAGATAGTTTTAGTGCATGCCATGTGAATTATTATTTTTTAAATTGCTCTCAAATCTGCTCAGATGATGGTTAGTTTACTGAAAGATCGCAAAGTCATTTTAGATTTATAAGTATTTTAAATAAATTAGATTGTGCTATTGAGTTGATATTAAAAACATGATTTTAGTGATTATTTGCTTTCATACTAAAGCATTTAGATTAAGTTGAACTATTGGTTATATTATACAATTTTGATACTTCCACTGTATATTGCGGTATCACTGGTAAAAATTTCTTTTTGACATTTCAAATAATGTTTCTGTACTTTACCTAGTTTCAGCTTTTTTAAAACTTCTTTTTTTTTTTAATATACTACAAATTTAATGAATTATTAAAATAATGGTGATGTACTTACAGACAAAGGAGACTGAAATTTACCTATAATCTCTTTTCAGTTTTTGTGTGATTTTGATTATGTTCTTTTTGCTTAATATTCTTTTAATTCAGATTGTTAAAATTTAGTTTAATTCACTGTTTAATTCTGCAGTTCAATTCAATTATCATTTGTTCACAGTTTTGTTTCAAACTTAACCATGATTGAACAATATAAATCATTATGTATATCACATTATTATTATGAAGTATTATAAATTAACTCTGATATTTTATATCAAGATATATTAATCAATATTTTGTTAAAAAATCAGGTAAACATTTATTGATTTACTAACAGTTTGTTAGAAGTTTTAAAAAAACTAGAAAAGCCTATATTACTTTTCAATTTGTAAGTAAAGTTTTTTGAAAAATGTATAAAATATATTTATTAAATTGCAAGATTAAATTCCAATGCTTGTTAAATTACAATTTAATTTATTGCTTTCCATTATAACAATATCATAGATTATGTAAGAGAACTATTATTTGATATTACAAATATTCAACTTTGAATTTGAATTTAAAGTAAAGAAGAAACAAAAGTGCATTCCAATGTCTATGTCTTTATGTCTCATGACACCATTTTATCAAAATTGCTGAATTTTAATTTTCAATTAAACTGTTTATATTACCACATACATTGATAAGTTATGGAATTTATGTACTTTTAAAACTCTAAACTTTGACATACTTAGTTATTATTTAAAACTTTATTAATATTACAATTTCATATTTTAATATTTATCAAAATTAAGTATAATAAGAAACTGGAACAAGTGCAAACCATTATTATTTATACTCACATAGCTTTTTATAATTTTAATCAGATTTGATTAATTTTATTTGATATTGATGTATGTATTTTAAATTTTATTAACAAAAAATATTAACAAAAAATAAGGGTCAATCTTTTTAATTATTTTTTAAAGAAATGATTAGTATTTTATAAAACATTTCACAATACCATGTTTAAGTACTAAAAGATGATTTATTTTAAACTTTATTGTTAATCATTAATAATTATCTTAGAATAGAAGAAAAAAACATTTTTCATCTAAAAATTTTCTTTAAGATTGATTGTAAATAAAAAATATAGATGATTTCATTTATACATCAAAGTGATTATTACATTAGATTTATTTGAACATTTTATTGATATGCATTACTCAAATAATAATAAATAGCAGTATTAAAATAATTTTTGTTTCAGGTAATCCATTGTCAAAAATAGAACATAAAAATGGTTTCCACACGTCAGTCAAGTAACAGTAGCACTAATGCTGATGGTACTGCGTTTGTGGAGATTGGTAAAACTTATGAAGCAGGGCCATCAGGTACATCAAAAAGGAATCAACAACAGCAAGCTGGTCTATCCACAAGTGTTGCAGTTGTACCAATAGAAGAGAGCATGTCTTATATTAATTTATTAGATTTACCAATAGAGATTTTACAAAAAGTCTTGGGCTATCTTGATTTTAACACAATAGCTCATTTACGTCCTGTGAGTACTATATCAATCATTTATTATAATAGTTCACTAATGGTTTTTGTTATTTTATACATAAATATTTTCTAACATGTAGGTGTGTCATCAAATGGACAAAGTTTGTGGCTCAATTTTAAATTCCACGTTCCAACGTCTGCAATCACAGATGCTTAATCGTTTTCAAGCTATAAAAGCACAAATGCCAAGAAGAGAATCTGCTAGGCGCAACCATCCATTGGCTTGCGAGTCTGATATTATTGAGACTTTGCACATGCGACTAACTCTTCTACAAATGAGTTTTGGAAAACATATCGAACGAAGACATTGTTGCTTCTTTCCTGGCGAGGTAAAATAATAAATTATTTTTTAGAATAAGCTAGACAATAAAATTTTAATTTTAATTTATATTATTATTACTTGCAGATATTAGATGAGGTGTACCGCATTCTACATTACATTAAAGTAACGCCTAAGCTTGCTCGGCCCTACAAAGTAACAGATGAATTGTTTGATCTAAGCACAATGGCTATGGAGTACTTCAAAGATTGTATTGAACCGACGCTTCCTGAAATTCCTTACTTTGGCGCTGAGTTCCTCGATTTAGCGGGTACTTTTACTTGTACGTATTAATATTTTTGATTGTAAGAAGAAGTCAACAAGATACAGACTGAATTATTCTAACAAATTCTATATATTGTAGCATCTTGTAAACAAAATTTGCTACTAATTTTTATTTTTTGAGTAATCTATTTTATTACATTTTATTGATATTTTATTACATTTTTCAATTAATCTTTAGAAATTTTTTGCCATTCAAATTAATAGTTCTAAAAAATTATTTTTAAATTAAATAAATTATTATATCAAAATCAAATTTCAAGTTTTAAACAAAATGGTATTGAATATTGTACAAAATATTCATATTCCATAAATTGGAAACTAAAACAATAATCATTTATTCACTATAAATTTTATTAAAAGAAGTCTGTATTTATCGAAAACATTTAATTTTATTAGTGAAAGATAATTTATATAAACAAAATTTACAAAATCTTGTTGACATCTGTAATTTTTTCTTGCGGAAGTTCTCAAAATCTCAGACAGCTTAAAAACATGAGATAGTTAAAAATACTTAAATTTAGTAAATTTAAAACCAGTTTTTATAATATTTGAGTATCCAATAAATAATAATACTATGAATTAGTAAAATGTCTTTGATATTGACACTTCCAAGATCGATGATTGCTGCCACTACTGCTTGTAAAAACACCATCGCAAGTAATAAAGAAACGTGGTGTTGCAGCAGCAGCATCGACAATGAATAAATTTTCTCTGTGCCTGGATACAGCACCACTCGGCGTAACGGATGGGAAGGCTCGCGGCAATGGAGACGGCTCGCCTTCGAGTTCTGGTAACGACGAGCCCGGAAACGCAGCCATGGACGTCAATGTGGCGGCGCCGGCTTCGCCGCCTCAGTCCAATATGGTACTACGCAAACGCATTCGTAAGATCAAGCAGGGAATGAAACGGTACAATAATCAGCTGAGCTTGATGCGTCGAGATCTGAGGAACTGTAAGGCCAAGATCGCCGAACAACAGAAGCAGATTATTGAGTATGCGACGAGGCTTGATGAGAATGATAAGAAAAACGAGGAGACCTCTAGGAAATTTAGCACATTGTTACAGGTAATGACAGGAAAATATATTTGTTTAATTGATATCTTGTTAATTCAAATCGAAAATAATTTTTATCTTGAGTCATGGATTTTAAACGGATAGTTTTGATATTAAAAGATGTATATACTATGTATTTGTAGTTTATATTTCAGGTCTTAGAATTTCACATTTTTTACTGATTTAATATAATTATATTTAAAACTAAAAATAGTGTAAAGTTAATAACTACAAGAATATATTGAATTGCGTTAATTTTTCTAATTGTTATTAATATAAATTTTAAAACAGTAATAAATACTTTTAGTAGAAAAAATCTGCTAGAACTGTTTTAAAAATTGTATAGCTCAATAAGTTTTGTTTAAATACGTAGTATATTTATCTGCGTCAAACTGGACTTAATGAAAACTTTATAACAGCTGAATAGATCACGTAGCACTGAACCTGCTTACAAAGACCTTGCTTTAACAAATCATCATCCCTCTCTAAATTAGTATAACATTCGCTTATTACTAATCAAAGTTATTTCGACGAATTCAAGACTCAATTTATCATGTTATTTTTTAATTTTGACACAGGTGATTTTCCAATTTAACATTGGAAATCCATTTTTTTACAGGAACTAAACAAGTGCAAAACAGAATTGCAATACTGGCGATCGAAATCGCCGGCTATACCGGTCTGTTTCGGCTGCGGCCAGTCGATACCGGTGCCCACTGAGGATTTACAAGCCTTAGCAAATCAGGGCGTTCTGTCCAGCGTCGAGACAAGCACTAACGAAGGACTCGATTTCATTCCCATTGCCGACGTAGCGGTGCACAGTCCAACGGAGCGAGAAATGGACTCGATTCCCAACTTGCCTCCGCTTCAGCAGCAACAACTGCAGCTGCTGCAACAGCAACAGAGCCAACAGCACCAACAGCAGCCACACCAACTGCTACAGCAACTACAGCAGCATGCAAACCAACTGCAGCATCTCCCGCAGAGCGGCATTAACATTAGTGGCGGTAGCTGTGGCAGTAGCAGCAGTAGTGTCACTAGCAGTAGTGGCGCGTCACCGGTTGAACCGATGGCACCGCCGAAAGCGCCGTCGCCGCTATCAACGGCGCCGATCTCCTTGCCTTTGATCTCCTCGAAACGAAAGTCGAGCACGTCCTGTCCGGAAGAAGACGCCGCGAAAAAGCCACGCCGCGCTTTTAAATCCCGCCAGGCCAAGCGTTCGAAAATTTAAACGTGGTCTCTCCTCCTCGTTTTTCTGTCTTTGTCCCTCTGTCTTTTACACTCTTGTATCCTATGGTATCTTTCTGTCCCCTTCCTTCTTGTCTCCGTTAACCTAGCTCTTTGTCTGTTCTTTCTCGTCATACCACGCAGAACACCAAGTTTCCTCATTTTTATTGTTTTCTCATCGGGAGCGAGTGCGATACAAGAAAAAAGTGTTACACGATAAATCATGAATGCATTTGCGCGCCGTGAAGCCTTGATTCAATTCCCTGGGTGTTGCACCAGGGAAAGGCTTGCGTTCTCACACTCACAACTCGCTACCTCCTACACCTTCTCTCACTCGTGTGCCTCCCACAGGGGCGCGCCGTCTATACCTTCTTTCTGTCTCAAAGTAGATCCTCCCATCAATTTTCGGCAGAGACTCTTTATCGCGTTCTTTCACGGCAATGAGCGGATGATCCTAGAAAAGTACAAAATTCTTTCCCGATCGTCTGACGTGTTTTCGCGCAACGAAAATTTTATCTCGATTGATTTATCGCACTCGTATGCGCCCATGCGCGTACAGAACGTATCGAGCGTGAGTTTCAGAAGGTCTTTTTGAGAGAATACAAGACGCTAGAAGATAAGGCTATTTGTACACTGAATTTTAAGCGTTCGAGACGTAACTTCATTTTTTCTGAAGATGCAATATTGTTGTATTTCTTTTCTTTTGATCAATAATTATTATTACGATTATTATAATTATTATTATTACTTTTATTATTATTATTAAGCTTTTACTAGCAGATATGTGTAGCCAATATTGTAAAATAATAAAATCGAATGTATTAGGGCGAATTATTTAATGCTTGGAATTAGTAGTTATAAAAATTAAGTTACTGTTTAATATATGATTTACAAAATAAAATTTACCATCGCACTGATGATGCTTTTACAATAGAATTTTACAATCGAATGAAAAATCGAAGAGTTCAAGAGTTATTGTGCAAATCTAATAAAATTTACATTAAATTATATTAATTAAAATTTGGTTTCGTGATTTTGCGTCTAAGTACTTAATGTACTTATATTTTTACTTTCTGTGATTTTTAATTGATTTAAATAATCCAGATAGTGAAAATCTTTATATTATTTTTTTTAAATTGGTAAACGTAAATACTATTTAAATAAAATTCTTGTTGCCAAAAAGCTATAAATAGTTCAATTAAAAAAATTGCGCTTACTCATTTTTAAGTTAATTTTGCTTTCGAATTGTACAAATTGGAAATTGTAAAATCTTTTGTAAAATCTGTGAGAGAATTAATCACGAAGTACTTTATACTTGTGTCGTTTGTGATCGACAAACGAAGTAGGTAGAGTCTTAAGAGTTGATCTGAAACTCACAAGATGTTAAAATGTACGAAGCCATAGTTCTTACAATTCTAGATACAAAATACGCTCTGTACCTGCATACGCGAGGCGCTCGGTGGCAAAAGCCAGTGATGATCGCGCGACGGGAAAAAGATGAAAAAAAAAATTAAACAAAATATAATGAGCGATTCGTTTTATATTTTCTGATGATCCAAAGGGAGAGACGTTGTTCGACAGATATTCTAAATGAAAAAAGCCGGTCATCCGTTTGGACCGTGGGAACGATTGCCGAGTACAGCACGCGATTCTACGTGTACGTATAAGTATGCCTGGGATTTAATACGAGTGGCTGTATGTGTGCGTGCGGACGGGCGTGTGTAAGTAATGAAGTAAATAAATGAATAAATAATTAATTGAATAATTAAAGTAAGTAATATTGTCAAATGAATGAACTTGTTGAAATATAATCTATAGTTAGAAATTTCACCATGGTATTATTGATGAGAAATAAAGTGAAAAGATCCTTAATTAATTAAAAAAAAAACGAAATCTATCGATGTACATGTGCATAGTCAAAGTATGTGAAATGCTTTGTCAAATATGAGATTTTATGAAAACAAGGGACGATTTCACAATTTTCTTTGATTTAATATTATTATTATTGAAAAGAAAACCAGCTTGGTATCTGGTTTCTTTATTCCGAGTTCTTTTATTTTTAATTTTGTATTTATTTCATATGATATTAGAAATTCTGCAATATTTTAGTGGAAGAGTATTTATTTTTTAAATTTACAGTTCCATATTTTATTCTTTTACACCATTTTCTATAGTTCTATGTATTTTGTGGTTTTAATGTTTTATCTTTATTCTATTACTAAGATTGGTTTTCATATTGAATATACCTTATTAGACATGAATAATTCAGAATATATTTTTAATTACTTTATATGTAATTTTATTCTGACTTTTTAAAACATTTATTATCAGTGGATGTAATTGAATTTGTTTGATATAAATGCGTCTGATCATTATTTTATAAAGTGTAAGAAACAGTTTCTTCTATTGATCTGTGCTCGAGTGTAACTAGAGTAATGTCTTATTAAAAATAAAATATATAGATTAGTTATATTAAGATATTTTTTTTTTTCAACATTTAAGAAATGGTTTAGCAACAAAATTATTTAAGAGTTGCAACGACTATCCAAGTAATAATAAATGTATAAAATGAAAAGAATATTTTGAAAAAAATTTTACAATCTAATATCGGTTTAAGAATATATGTTGGTTTTGTAGAATTTAGCCTGATAAACAAATTATTAAATCGAAACTGGACTAACAGTAAATATTATACATTTTTTATTTATAAAATAGTCAAATAAAAGTATTGATTTCTATCTATAAAATTAATTTATTTCATCGTGATTTTGAGCAATTTCCTAATATCAAAATACTTGTATATTTAACTTCACGTATTCTATAAAATTTCAAAATTAGGTATAATTTCCGTGTATTATAAATAAATAATTAAATTAGAACAATTATTTAATATTTATTACGTTTTCAAATAAACGATTTAAAAGCTACATTATTGATATTACATAAGAAAAAAATTTATTTAAAATTTTTCAATTTGCAGCATTTGTTAATATTCTTCAAATCGACGACAAATCTAGTTTATTCTAATTCTTTCTGCAATAATTTTAATAAGATCTTATCGCGTAAACTAAATAACAATTATTAAATTTATTAGGAAAAAAACAATTTGAATAGACATTCGGGCGGAATTGATTCATGTATTTATTGATCCTTAGCTTGGCTGGTGACCAGTTTATAATCTACAAACATCAAACATCCTTCCACTCTGATATCGATAGTGACTAATTTTAAGTTAAGGAAATTTTTTCACTGCCTCAATAATAGATGTACATTTTCTGGAAAAGGCTTTTATGATTCATCAGTATCAGGCCGGACTTATTCGACAGAGTGAGGAAAGGACAGTTAAGTAAAAGTTATATGGTTAAAAAAAAATTAAAGTTAAATTAAAGTTATATTTAAAAAAATTAATTTATATATAGACCAATTTTGAAAATATTCATGGAAACAATAATGTAAGATTAAAATATCGTACATTATAACTGATGCTACTTTTTTACTTATCTATTAAGATTTATTTAAAATGCAATTACTATGATCATAATTATTTATGTTTATTATTATATATTGTTATTTTAACATTTTTAGAAGATCTAATTTTCATGTATACAAATACAACGTTTTATTTTCTATTTTAAAATCATTTTGGAATTGTTTAATGAGATTAGATAATTGAAATAAATTTAGATTTATTTCAATGTTCCTTGTTTATCATTTGCCTGAGGGTATTACCTTAACAGGGCTATCTAGAGATGTCATTATCGGACAATTGGCTAGAGTGGAACTTTTGACAGAATACAGATTCATCATTTTGGTCTATACTTAGTATTCAAACCGACTTTATTGAAATCTATTATCATGATAATTTTTTCTAGATTACAAACATTGAAATAAATAGCACAAAGTTTCTTAAGAATAATATATAATAAATATAAAAGCAGATCTTTTATGTTTAACAATTAAATTTCTATAAAAAATTTTTTTACTTTATTATCTTTCATCGTTAAATATCTGGAATCTATTGACCTTCAGAATTTACTAGAAATCGTTAATAAAGATTTATTTTAATTATGGCAATGGAAATTAATTTACACATCATTAAATAAATGCACAAATAACTTTGTATGTAAAGAAATAATTAAATCCTTAAAAATTACATTATTCTTCTTTAAAACATGCACTTAAAATTTAAAAAAAAAATTATTATTTTATTATATTATCTTTATGTACTATTTATTTCAAATATAATTTTCACTTATTTTGATTATAGATGGGATATATATTAGATTCGTAGATATACTAAACGTATCTATTTGTTCATTGCGAGATTTTTGGATTTGTATGAACAGCGATAACTGAATTAGCAACACACGAATAAGTACAGTAAAGATGTTAAAGAAACTGACAAATAAGAACCTATTGCGCTTTGGTTTTGATCTATGATGCAATCTTAAGCCGAGGTAAAATTCTTTTAATAAAAGTGAATTAGAAAGTAATAATCCGACTATTATTAAAATTTTATCTATATTTACTATATTCTATTGATCTGCCCCTTTGAATCATGCAAATATCAAGCAGCTTTCAGATCCCAATGCAAATTCAATCTTAATTTATCTGAATAATAATATTTAGCTCATAATATAATTAAACAATAAAAATTGCTGAACCAGTAAATCCTTTAATAAATGCAATCAAATCCACGAAAATCCAGGTACGCACACAACAGTATGCAATCTAGCCGGCCAATCAATCGACCTAACAGTCATCAACTCGGACTTTTCATTGCGCCATACACCTTCGTCCACCTCTCGCAACTAGCCGCGCAAGAAACTTGCGCGCTCATTGAGAAATTTCCCAGGCGAGAGCAAAAAGCTCCAAAGCATCGTTGCTCCTATTTTCGCGTTGGCTTAAAAAAAAAATCCGCGCGAAACGCACCGACCCACACTCACAGTATCGCTCCTTAATTTACCAAAAAAAATAAAACGCCTCGATATCGAAGAAAGAAACAGTCGCGTATACAAAACAACGCCGGAGCATGATCATAAAAAAAAAGAAAAAAATGATAAAAAGACCATAAAGTGGGTATAGCTCATGTGACCGGCATCTGACTCAGCCTTCGCGACGCGTCATAAATCCATCGAAGGACCTTTCACGAATATCTGGAAAAAAGCAGCGTCGCATCTTCCTCTCAGGGAGAAAAATAGAGAGAGAGAGAGAGAGAGATTTAGAAGCCACGGGGATCCTCTCACTATGACGGCTGTAGCTGTCCATGTGAAATTGCCAGGGAGCAGCTACCTACCTACACGTACGCGCGTTGATGTATATACTATATGCGGAAACGAGCGAGAGAAACCGCGAGCCGGAACGTGCCGCACCGGTCTCTTATATGTATACGTATATGCTTGGGCATAGCTTACTGGCTCCTTCTCTCTCTCGTTCTATACGGACGAGGGATAGGAGGGAAAAAGGAAGACAGAGAGAGGCCGGAGTGGTTTTCGCCTTATTCCGATTCCAAAGGGACTCGCTGGTTCTTAGAAGGCTGCGAAAGAACGAAGGGAGGAGGATGAGCCGTTTTTCAGATGCGTTAACGTGCTTGGTTTTATAGATGGGTTCTAGTTGTGTACTAGTGAGCTTGTTTAGGGAGATTTTCAAGAGGTTCAGAGCTTTTTTTACAATAGACTACTTTTTTCGAACGGGATCCGCTATTTTCTGCTACAACCAGGTCGTTTTCTTACACCGTAATACTCTCCTTATTAACGCAGCGCCGGAAAAAATAGCTTGCGTACAGGACCCGCGTTGGACAATTGACGGCCTCCAAGCCCGCTGACGTCACATACATCACGCTCGTTCTGAAAAGTCGTATCTGTATGTATAGCCGAGGGTTTCCGGACACCGTTGGAGAGAGAGAGTCCGGGTGCGTTCACCTCGCTCGCTTACTTTTTACCGATTTTTCAAATTCTTAACGCGGGAAAAATAAAAACCTCGCCGATAACCAGTGCGCTTAGCTTATGAATAACAGGCTGATTACTCTTCGCGAGAATAGGAGAAAAAAGAGCGCTGATTGGCAGTGCATAAATTTCACTTTCAGCTTTGCGCAAGTTATACGGCTTTCGCAATATCCTTAACGTTTTTAATACTTTTTGCGCCCGTCGTGTTTTTTACAGCTCGAATTTGCAAATCGTCGCGCCGAGCGCTAAGTGCGAGTAAATTTGAAAATAAATAATATCGGGCATTGTTTTCGTCTTGCGAATATGCCATCGCGGATTTACGTCTGGCTTCGCTTGGGATGACGCAACGTGAGGCGCGCGCGCAACGCTTAGAAAAGAAAGCGAACAGACCGAGATTACTCGCTTTTCATTTCCGAGGAGGCTATATATTGGCGCTGCGCGAATTCCTATTTGGAATGTTGGCTTAGATTTTTTTTGCATTTGTTACTTTAATGGAGCGTCTTGGGCGATTTTAACGTCTCGGAAATTATAAAATTAAGATCGCTTGAAACAGATTATGTATTGGTTTGTGATAGAGTCATCCTCGTAAACTTAACAAACGACTTTGGAAACAAAGCTCGGTTTTTGCCTTTAATTTAAAGCTGAAATAAACGAGAATAATGAAGTTCGCCTGAAATTTACGAACTACGGCAGAAGGAGAGATATTCATTTCTGAAAGCTTATTAAGTAAGACATTACGGTTCCGCTCACGTTAAAAAGATGCCTAGCTCCTATTTTTTCTCTTTATTGAATGCCGAATGTCAAGGTAGGATACACAGCTCGAATGTCTGCTTCTTTTCTTATAGTCAAGAGCTTGCAAAGTCGCTTATCGAAAGCGCAGATGTAGGAAACAAGTGTCTCATCGCTTCGCGAAAGAACAATGAAAAAGGTGTTCCTATAAAATTCAAATCCATTTGGACGAAATGTTCTTATAATTATTCCGACGGTAAATTACGCAAGGCTCGAGGCGCCGCTTTAATTAGGGGTATATGCTTCATCGCGGTATAAAATAATCATCAGTTTTTCCTGGCTTCTTGCAACATTAGACTTACGTATTTTCCCTACGTTCATCTATTCAAATTTCGCCGGTTAGATTATTCGTTTTCTTTATAGAGAAATATGCATTTCCGCATTTGCGGGGAAGAATCGAAGACTTAGTCATGCCGAATAAAATAAATTGTAGTAGATCTGCTATAGCTTGGACGTCTCTTTGAATTATAATGAAGCTTGATAAACGCGAATACAATGCATACATATGTGATCCTTAACATTAAGTCACGCAAAAGTTTACAAGCTAGGTAAGCATGTACACCCTTACTGTTAACGGACATAATGATTTGTTGTTCGCATGATGATATCGTATACTGAGATTCATTATTTTAAAACAAAGTTTACAAATTGCATGTATATAGGTGCATTAAAATAATCAGTCTCGAAGAAAAATAACATTGTGTTTTTTAAGCTAAGTGAACGGAAAAATGTTATAATTTTTCATTTTGTGTCGATTGTATAAATATAGCTGTGACACCTTTGCGATATATTTTCGAATGACTCAAAAAGCGCCATTGTTTCTTGATAAGATAAGAATTTTAAGTTGAAATGTCCATTATTGAACATAATAAATAAATGAATCAGATTTTAAATAATTGATAAATTACGTAAGCGGAGATGATACTTTGCATTTACAAATAATGAAAATAAAAGAAAAAAGCCAATGCGCACATATTAGGAAATTGTATGCACGTATTCCAATGGAAAAAAATTGCGTAGAAAAGACGTCGAAGATCACGTTTTAATCGACTGAAACACGTCATTGAGCAGAGACTTCATGAAGAATTAAAAAAATTTAATATAAAGAATGAAATTAAAATTTGTAAGTATTAAGTTTTATCTTTCATTAGAAGATGTTCAATGAAAAGATTTATAGAGTCGAAGCTTAGAAAAGTATGCATTATCGTTTACACGGAGTAAAAAGTTTAAAATTTACTTGATTATTTTTAAAGATGTATGGATTGAAGTGAAAAATTATTATCTATAATACCAATTATGTCACTAGAATTGCTAAAATTTTTTCAAAATTTGGTACCAAAACCTAATTTATTTCCAATGTATGACTCAGTCCCACTATCATTAGACTACAATGTAACTTTTACTACAATTTTTTCTCATACCTCCAATAACTCGATCTTTCCTCTATTATCAACAAATTACAAGACAGAAATTGCGTATCGCCTAATCAATTTCTTATGACACAATTTACCAATGATAATTCAAATCAAATCCTTTCATCATCTTTTCCAATAATTTATAATTACAATGCCAACTAGATCCCGTCAACGAACGTCAACTCAAGCCAAAATTCAAAGCAATTTTTTTGCGCAAGCGCTCATACTTAAAAATCCAATTTCAATTCTCGTTCCCTCGATCTAGCCTAAAAGGCGCTCTAGCAGCTCTCCATCTGGTTGTGTAAAATTCCACGAGCCAGCATCCCATTAAGCAGGCAGGGAAAGAGAAAAACCGGAGCTCGCGCATGGAATCGAGAATCGCGAGTGGCTGGTCATTATATATCAAGACGCGCTCGAGTTGCCGAGCTGGGACGTGCGCTGAGGAATCGCGTGTCTATCGCGAAATTCATACACTGTGTGCTTTCTTGCGAAATTTTACGACCTGCGTACTGTTGTGTTCTTGAAAAGTTTTACGAGTTTTAATAATGACCGCCTTTTACGTCGGAGCGGCTATTTTGTTTTATTCATTCGTTGTTATTAGGATAGTGGGTTGTGATATGACGAGGGCATCTGATTTGAGTTTTTTTCCGGGCGTACTCGATGGAATAATTTTTTATTTTCAAAATTTTTGTTAATAAAGAGGAACGCAATTGATGATAAATTATTTATTATATAAACTTTGTGGATAGACCAGTTAACTTTGAAAGTTCGTTGGATTGTTTAGTTTTTGTTGTTACCGGTTTTTATAATTGAAACACGAAGGCTGTAATATTTTAGCTTATTTGTTACAAGAAGATAATTAATTTCTAAAAGAAAGGTCTTTTACCAATACTTTGAAAGCTATTCTTAGATAAGCCGTGTAGATACATCTAATCGGTGCTCAAAAACTGATAAGCATCGACAATAACATTGGCCGCAATCAATTTTTGTAAAATCATAAAATTATGTCATCCGTTGTGCGGCTCGTATCGGCCAGTTCAATTCAATGGCAAGGATAGAAACGAAAAGCATCGCTAAACAAGCGTGAAAATGACAATAACACAATTTACCTACACGCTTTAACCGATTGTTTTGACAAACACATAAGCATCTCACCAGCAAACTAAAACTCCCAAAGTTCACCAATCTCCTCACCAACCATCCCAAAAGCCCAAACTGCCACGCGCAAACCCAAAGCAAGCTTTCTCATCAACCCAATCCCCCTACTCAATAAACTCGACCTCAACGTCACCCCGCTCCCTCAACAAACAAAAAAAATGAACAATTTCCGCCTAATAAACCACACTACGCGCGTGCATCGATACACGCGCGCAGAGAGAGATGAGAGAGCGAAGAAGCTAGCGCTCTCGCGGCGGTAGCCAAATAATCGGGTGGCATAAGCGGGGGCACGCGCGCCGCGCGCGGCTGTCGTATATACGAGAGCGGGCATCCTTCCCTCTATATTCCGTCTAGGTATTTAAAATGGTCGGCCCGTCCGGTGCCGAGCGTCAGTCTTGCCTCGACCGTCGTCCGATCGGCTAGCGCGCTACTCTCTTTCTTTCTCCCTCTCTGACTTGTATAGCCTCGCTCGCCACCCGCGCTGTTTAAGAGGGGCCAGGATCTTTGGTTAATATACGGAAAGTTGCCGATTTTTTTTTTAACGGTTTTGAAGAGGCTGCCGATTTCGCCGAGGAAAGCAAGATCGGCGGCGCTTTGTTTATTTATAAAGAGAAGTGCACAGTGCCGAGTTGTAGAGTCGGACTTATCGCGCGCTGCCAAGATGATTCAGCCGGTGCGCCGCGCCGCTCCTAATCTTCTCACGACTGGCCCTGCCGTCCTGCTGGCGCTTTTGTCCTTAGGTGAGTAATATCGACCTATTGTCTCTCGGCTTTGACGGGTCCTATCGACGGACAATATCTTTTTCTATTATTCCCTGGGTGATACAATCCTGAGTGATTGATGTTTTTGGGGAAATGGTCGGATATATGGGCATAGGGAGATGGCTGGGTGTGCGGCTGCAGCGCGACGGGGTGGACACTTATTAAAATCGACTACGGGCGAGATGAGCGCGCGGCGAGAGGGACAAGGAGAAGGACCGGCTGTCGGGGAGTTTGTTGACCTTTGCGGAGGGGACTGGATTTTTGGGATTTTTTTGTCATTTTTGGAATTTTTTGGGAGGGTTTTTCATTGTATTTTTTGTGGGAAGATAGTGGAGAGAGTAATGTTGTTTGATGCGACGTTGTGATCGGTGTTAATGTGGATTAACGCGTGTACCCAAAATATTTTATTTCGGATAAAGTTTATGAATAAATTAATTATATTGATTTATAATGATTATTCTTGTGTTGTAAATCAAATTTTGAAAACATTATTTATTAAAAAGTATTACGGTAACAGAATTTTCGTTAAATTATTAATTATTTTCCATTTTAGATTTCTTTTCTTTTTAAATTTTCAACTTTCTACTTCAGTTTTTTAACAATTACATTATAATTTCAAGTTTCATTCCATGTCTTAAACAAATAAGGCACAAACAAGTGCTTATTGAACAATTTAAAAATTAAAATTGTTATCTATTATTTTTAATAACTAGACTATTATACGCAATACTTTTATTTTATTATCTTAAAACATGGTTTTAAAGAATTTTTCCCAACATTTTAACAACAAATCACACGCTAATCAAACAAACTCCTTCCTTTGTTTAACATTAATCATTTCGAAACTAAAATACGGCAAAGTGCACGGTGGTGAGTTAGCGTGCTCGGCTTAGAATCGCGCAAGTGACGTAAGTGCAACAGGCGAATGTTCAGCGGGAGAGAAATCCCGTCTGAATTTTTTTAGAGTGAAAATTCATTCCTGTTCTGGTGAAAATGAGCTCTAATTGGCTTCCTCTTTTGAATTACGCCGAAACGATGGTATTTACATCTTGGCTAATTAAATTTTTTTTTATTCCTAGAAGTTTATAAACCGCTAATTGTATAATACCGCCTTTTGTTCTTGTCTGCATTTCATCTTTGTCTGCGTAAATTGAAATTTTATACTTCTAGTGATAGTGGGTTTGATTATATTCATCGAAAGCTAGACTCATATTGCATTTATCTTGTTGCCAAGCTATACATTGCTACAGGGAAAGTAAAAGCCATTGGAGCGTGACGCTACATGCCCGTATATAATAAGCCGTATCATCCCTTTACAATGGATGGTGACTAAAAAAATGGAATCATGACTCTTCAATACGGTTTTGAACGTTTATAAGACAATAACTTAACTCTTCCAAAATTCGATTTTAAAGGCTCTTTGAATAAGAAAAGTTTTTTAAACTACGAATGATTTTAAGGGAATTTTAAAAAATAGACAATAGAAATTGTTAAAAATTTTCTTTTATACTTTTTTATAAACAGCATTATTGCAGCTAAAAATAAATCACTTTGAAAAACTTATTTGAATTAGATTTAATATCTTGGAATTTAATCTAAGAATTGGCATGACCCGTGGCAAAATATACTAAATTTTTGTAATCAAGTTCATCGGCTATTATAGATAATCAGTTATTATAGATAACTCTTAAAAGAAGCTATAAACTTGATAAAATTTGTGAACAAATTACAATAAACTTTATCATAAACAATTAAAAAGTCATAATTTGTTTTTAGAAATAAACTTTTTCCTTTATTTATACAAAATTATAAAATATTGCAAAAAAAAAAATTAATGCATAATACAAAAGAAGAAACAATCCGCGAAAGGCCGAACGAATCATAGTCGTATAAATCAACGGTTTCCATCGCGCCGACAGCCAACGTCAAGCTTACAGATTGCGATTATTCCCGCGAGAGCGACAATCTGATAGCGACTTAGCTCATTACGATTGCTTTAACAATATACTTATCTATTGCAGCGTGAATTTCAATCTGGATTAAAAGAAAAAATTGTCTCTCGCTGGAAATTTTTAATTCGTTCATTCTACTTTTCTGTTGTATAAGAGGCGTGCATTATCCATCTCTTTTGAAGTCACGAATTAAATGCACAGCACGCAATATACGTCGTAAAACACTTTCAAGTACATATTTGAAATTGCATCTATGATTTTGGCCCTTGAGCAGCCAACTTAGAATATGATTTATGCTGTACTGAAGTAAGAATATGAAATTCTAATAGTATTATTATTGTTCTTTAAAATAATTACGGAGAAAGCGTAAGCAATGCAATAAGATGATTCTTGTAGCAGTACTTACTGCTAGACAGTAAATATAAATCAGAAACTATTATTTCAGTAAATTGAGTTTATTTTAATAAAAACAAAGCAATAAACAAAATTTCATTTTAGATGAAAACAAATTGATTATTGCACTGCATAATTATTAAAGCTATGACCTTTTAAAGTGAAAATTGTTTTATGATCGCTTGTAACTCAAAACAATTGAATAATTCTTATCGGAATATTATGACAATGACCTTAGCGGAAAAACAAAGCAGCGCTCGCATATCAATGATAATAAGATACTTGCAGTCGTTCTTTTTATTACGCTTCTTTCGCGCAGACGTTTCTATTTTTCACTTTCATGAATAGAAAATGACAATTCTGCCGTCTAATATCAAAACAACCATTAAAACCATTTACTTATTGCCTTAAGAGTAATAGTAAATTCGAGGGAGTTAATAAAATTTTGGGTGCCGTTCAAAAGACCACTTTTGTAATTCAAAACTAACGGCCGGACAGATACTTAAACATTGATATACTGCACAATTTAGTAATCTCGCTCTACAGCTCGAACTTCTTTAGCATTCAAACAACGAAAAATTTAAAATAATTTTAAACACATTGGAATTAACGATATTTGCTGAAAATATATAAATCAAATAAAAACCGTTTGTACATATTTATTACTTCCTCCATCTATCAAACCGAACAGAGTGAAAATTTCACGGTTTCAATTTTAGAACAGTAACTCAGCATTCCCGCAGCAAAACGCCTCTAAATGATGTTAATTGAATTTTTATACAAACGACACCAAGTCATTAACTCATCGATCAGCGGCAATTTGCCAATGATTAGGATCTCATTTGCTACGGCAGATGCCACTTGGAATTTTTATTTCGGCTCGTTAGATTTATCGCACTATCTTCTCCGTCTGCGCGTTAATTGGTAATTATATATCTACTTAGTCATTACAGTTCAAAGATTACGGATTGCTGAGTTTATATTAAACTCGAATCTAGATCGATGTGGGCTGCACGGCATTAATATGTGATCTGTCCGAACGCGTTCGGATTTCAAACTATTACAAAATGCAGCTGTACGTCTATTTTGATGAATCGCTTGTAAATATACGCACGTAGTTACGCACTTTAGGCGCGAAAGTCTCGATACGTTTATATGGATTACGTTAGTAACGAGCGTGAGACCAAAATTAGTAGTTAGTAACGTTAATCAGAGTTGAAAAATTGCCAGCTTTTGCTTTTTCAAGTCGCATCGATCCATATAAAAACTTCCAAAAAAACCTATTTTTCCAGAATTTTTCACTAAAAGCCCCAATTTTCGGCTCTCCTCGTCCAGCCAAGCCGAGCGCTCGCAAGCTAAAAATCACAAAATCATAAAAACAACAACAAAACCACAAAAAGCTCAGCAAAACCTAAGCATCCCACAATGCTCCCAAGTAAACACAGACCCTCAGCTATTTGTTTACATACCACCGACAACACTCACACACACACATATACACATCGGTCGATCAACTCCTGAACGCTCCTAATTGCCGCACATGACTAAGCGATTCGATTAAGCGGCCCGCGAGCGCTGGCGCTTGCAAAAGAAAAGCGCGCCACGTTCAATTAGTCCAACAACGGGCTAGCTGCATAACCGCCGCGCGGCGACGTCAATATCATAAATTCGACGCAAGTGCCACTGCGTCGGCGGTATTCGACTATATACATGCATACATATACGCGCGATGATGCCCAAACTGCGAGACGTGATTTATGCGCTGGCAGAGCGGGAAAGTCTCAAGATCATCTGGCCGGCTTTTGGCAGCGGCTGAAGCTTTATTAGCCTCCCGCCTGCGCGATATAAGTTTGAGTCGGCCGCGCGCTAAAACGTTTTATTGCCTCCTTCGGCGAACCGATTTATGCGGTATTGTCTTTATTTGAGCGGCCCGGTCGGGCACTTGCGGAAATTCCTTTGTTCGTTGAGATTTTTTATGTGTTTGTGGGATTTTGAGTGGTTTTGTGGCTGGGGTGTATGGGAATTGTTGGTGAAGGCTGGTAGAAAGTGCAGATTTGGTGTTGGATATGTAGATCGTTTATTGTTTAGTTGAGTTTTTCGTTGTTGATGTGCATTCGATAATGTGAAGCCATTTCAGTTTCTTTAAAGTACATACATATTTGAAGTACAAGAGATTGATTTATTCAATAAAATGATGTATGTTCATGTTGTGGGTAAAAATGTAAGATTTTTCTCATTAGAAACGGATAAAAAAACAATTTTACAAATTTGAATTCCGAGATTTTCTTTAGAATGTATTTTTTCAGAACTTATTTATCTAAAACTAATAAGATTTAGTAAACCTATGATGCATATATAATTGATACTAACCTACACAGTTTTTGAAACATCAGAAATTTTATGTAATTTTTTAAATAGTTAATCAAAAAAAATATATTGAAAATTAATTTTACAAATAATTTTCAAGGAAAAATAAATTTTATGTAGAAAAAAACATTTATTTATTATGAATTCGTTACGTGAATAGTAAGTAAATAAATTAAATAAAATGATTCGTTTATTAGGTATTCATTATTTAAGTGAATCCGTAGACACTGTTTATTTTTCATAACTAATACTTACACGAAGCAAAAAACTTAACTCACATATCCAGTCTTCGAAGATTACCAGTAAACAATAGAAATTGCAAATCAACATAACAAGAGATTAAATTTCAAAAATATTTTCCACACAAAAACTTTTCGATTACTTATCCATTATCAGTTTCTTTCACCGATTACCTAACATTTAAATCAGTCGCACAATTTCATCACGAGCCTGTTATATTCACGGCCGCGTTTTGCAAATTCGCTCTGGTTAAAAAGCATTTTTTTTGCGAACTTCTCTCAAAGTGGGTGAATTGCGCCGGCGATATAACGGCTACTAATAAAAGAGATCCGCGCAGAGCGACGCCTATTATTTCGTTTCAAGGCGTGCGATAGCTCTCAGCTTTCCTGGCGCGTAAACCTACTTACGGCTGGCTTGCGCGCTGCAATCTTTTTGCCGGCTAAACAATGGATTGATCAGGAAGTCTGCGGGTCAAATCGTTTTTCTTATCTTTGTGAAATTTCAGTGGAGAAAAAGGCTGAATTTCTACCTGCACTTGGTCTCTTGTTTGAATTTTATTTATTTTCCACGCACCGCTGATTTTGTTGTTTAATTAGTTAATTGCTGTTTATTGTTGCTTAATCGACAAGTTTTTTGCTTGTGTAAAAAATAGAAATTTTTTTTATAAAGTCACGTGTAATTAGACATGCTTCTATTGTTTGTTTTTGTATATTTGCAAGAAGTTAAGAAACAGTTATATTAAATTGCGTAATATATTCATAAATGCAAATATCTACCTACTCTCATTACAATTAAAATAATTTTTTTAAATATGTCATTTTTATAAGGAGTTTATATTTGAAGTAAAGTAAATACAAGTAAATATAAACCATCTAATTACTATTCTCATTTAAACAAAAAGCGTAATTGTACTAAATTAAAAAAAATTTTAAACATGACTTGAAATAAACTACAATAATAAAACTTATTTTTGGTATCCGCGACACGAAAAAAGAAAATATTTTTGGAAATGAGTTTGTAACAATGAATAAAATTACTTATTTACTGTTTGCTCACGTTTTGTAAGCATAAATGTTGTTTTTACTAGCAATTCGTGCAAATTCAAAATTAGAAATTCTGTGATATTTTCATGCGTATGCAATGACATATTGTTAGTAAATTTAGTTAGTAAAAATAGAAATTTTTTTTATAAATATAAATACGATTTAGTAAAAATCTTATCCATCTTTCTGAAACATTCAAATCTTGCTTATATATACCTATTACAAACAAATTTTGTAAAAATTGATACATGCTTTTTTAACTAGAAAACTGTTTACAAAATAAATAGCAATTGTTTTTATTATTTTTGAAAATATAATAATATTGATAAATTTAAATTTATGAATTCATATAATATTTTTACGACAACAATCTTGCAGTATTAAGAATATATACTCTTATAAAGTGGATAGCAAAAATGTTAAACTACATTTAAATGTGCAAATTGAGAAAGCCAATTAGTGCTCTGCCGAATTCTTAGAATTCTTATTGTCCTTCGTCAAAACTCTTATTACCATTCTTGAAAGCAAGTAACAATTCTTTTCGTCGAATTCAATCGAAAGAAATTTGGACCTTTTTAGAGGAACCTTTTTATTGTCTTTCTCGAGTTCATCAAGTCTACATATAATGTATATTTTTGTTTGCTTTGGTCTTGCAAGGAATATAAAGTTAGAATTCAGCATCAATTTTCTCGTTGCTTCTCTAGGGAATAGCGCTTGAAAAACTATTAAGTTTTTGCAGTTTAAAGAAAATTGAAGTCAGACATCGATCTATATCTTTTTTGCTATAGTCAAAATTTTCAAATTCAAAGTTGCGCTCTATCGTAGCAAAATTGTACTTAGTACAAAAGAATGAGCCTGCGAAAGAAAAAAAAAACAATGTAATAACAATCAAACTAATTTCACAGGCATTTTTCGCAAAACAGTCGTACTATATTCTCTAATGTCAAGTACTTACTCCGGATTGCTACATAATATTCTGCATACCAGCCATTCCCTCGGAATTCAACATAAAAACATTTCGCACACTCCATACACTACCTCGCATGAACAAAAAACCTACTCGCGGCTCATAGAGCCTATATTACGAATAATATATAAAAAAAAATATTCTCCACTCACGCGCGGCCTTACAGCAAAGAGCAACCACCCAACAAAAGAACCATCACACACTCGCCTAAATACATCACGCCCCGCACGTAAAAATCCTCTAATTACACCATCCTCCATACACAAGGTGCCAGAAATACATACGGGAATTCGAGGATCCCTACATTACTACAATACCCAAGCGCGGGCAATATGAATTCCGTTTTCGCCGCGCAACCGTCTTACGCAAGCCGAGAGAGTCCGTATCCTTTATAACCACATAACTCGCAGATATCCCAAGCGCAACGGTCTACCTATTATAGACTCTATATCTGGGTTAACGTCGGCTTCTTCGCGAGCGATGGCTTTGCATGCGGAGTCGCGCGCGCGCTCTAAATCATATATGCACGAGCTCGCGATTTTTCGCGTGCGCTTGATCTTGTTTGCGGGTTGAATGTCAAGAGTTTCGCGAGACAATGGTGAGATAGTGTGCGTTTGGCGGCGCGAGTCGCGTGTCGTTTTGGTTTTTGTCTTTGACTTCGGTTTGGATAGTTTTTTTATAATGGGATTGTTTTTGAAGTTGTTACGTGTGAG
Source organism: Eupelmus azureus (assembly GCA_030522685.1). Classification (NCBI taxonomy): domain Eukaryota; kingdom Metazoa; phylum Arthropoda; class Insecta; order Hymenoptera; family Eupelmidae; genus Eupelmus; species Eupelmus azureus. The sequence continues at coordinate 673 of JAPYZA010000785.1, read as the reverse complement.
CGATGATTGGGATTCGTTTGGGTAGTTTTGTATTAGTAATTTTTGGTTAGAAATTGTTTTGTCAATAATTTTAGTTGAGCTGATGTAGTATGTTTATCTGGGAATAAACGAATTTATTACATTTTTATGATTCTTGTGTTTCAAATGGTTTAAACCCATAAATGAAGAAAATAAATGAATAAAATAATAAAAGTATCATCCACAAACGCGTGAATTTCTGCTAGAAATTTGTTAAGTTTATTGCTAGAGAAAGTTAGCAAAATACAGTTATATGAACTCAGAAAAGAATATTGAAAGTAGAATAAGTCAAGAACAGTAAAAGACGTACGAGCGAATATATGTCTTACCGCTTTTTCTTTAACTTTCCCTAAACACAGATTTCCTTTCAACACCCCTTTTTGATCACTCAAACGATAACCCAATATTCCTACATTCACTAAAAACCAATCCAATCCAAATAATCATATTGAAATTTCAAAACAACAGCTCTTAAATAGGTCACAAATTTAGCAAGAACCCGCTACAGTTTTTTGCCTTCCCACATTATTACGTGCGCCCCTTAAAAATTACATCCACGCGTCTCACGTACACTTACCTAACAATCTTCACCAAAACCAAAAAAAAAACAATCCAATCGCCTCCCAAAAAATCCGACCCAAATACACCTTCACAT
>JAPYZA010000784.1:0-50438 GCA_030522685.1 Eupelmus azureus | reverse complement strand
CTCAAATTTTCCTAAAAAATCCCCACCGACTCCCTAATTACCAACACCCGCAGCCTCAGGAAAAACCGGCAGGTCTTACCCAGAAACTCGTATCTGTCCCACCTCCTCGCAGCACGACGCAACTCTCTTTCGCTCCATCTAAGTCTCCTCCTGCACACACAGCTGACTCGAGCGCGCGAAAGCGTCGGATGATGTCAGTGCGCGTTGGCTGTGTGTACAGGCGGTGGCGCGCGCGCGCAGCAACGGGCACCCACTTGCGCCCACGCGTCGGTGGACTTTCGACGTCACGCTGCTTCCTCTCGAGGAAGTGGATATATAGCCACCTTTCGCTGCGCGAGGAGATTTTCTTCTTTCGAGCGCTGCATGTTTTGCTGTTGGGCTATGGTTAGAGACTACGGTCGAGTTTGTTTTGTTTATTAAAATTGGAATGAGGGGTGTAATTAAAGGTGGAATTTCGGAGAAATAATGAGCGGATTGTGCAAGGAAGCCCGTCGCGGTAGATCGAGCAGCTTATTTATTTTACTGCAGGGGAATTACGAGGAAAAAAAGGGGCAGTAAAGCGAGCGGCCGGTGGACCGTTACTTTTATTTTAACGACTCCTTTCTCACAATTCCGGGCGGAGATAAAGCCGCTCTTAATGAATTAAAAAGTCATTTTAATGCGCGGCAATTACACGCACTAAACGACACACTTTCGCCCGCGCGTCTACGGGCTTCTGCGTAAATCACAAGTCTCTTTTGGCAAAAAGCAATCGTGCTTTTTTCCGCTCATCTCTCAATTGTAATTTTCGCCGGAATAAAACAGCTCGTTATCACCAATAAATTAAACTCTTACCGCAAACTGTTCTCAAAAAAACGCATAACCACATAAATAAATGCTCGATATCCACCGGAACCGAAGCACAAACCGTATATATCTTTCATAGCGCGTGCCCAGAAGATTCCCTCTTCAGCGCCTCTTTGTTTTCTCGCCTCTCTACACACACACACATAAGCACTTATAGTCCGATGATTTCTCCCACGCATATATAGCGCGAGTGAAATCGACGACGCCTGCGCTTATGGCGGCGCGTGCGCGCAATTTACCGTAAGGAAGCGCGCGCGCAGGCAAGCGAATGTTTATTCCGAGAGGCGGATATCCCTTATTGTCTTCCTCGACGCGATCGACGCGTGGAAGCTGTTATTTCTGTTTGTTCCTTCTTTCGATGCACAGCCGGTTGCCTTTTTTTTCTATCGGATGGGTTTGCTGCTTCGGCGCGGGGGTTTACGGTTATGCATATGAATTTCGCGGTTATTGAATTGGATGTTGAGGAGCGTGAAATGATCAGCGATTGTTTTGACAACTTTGTTTGTCTTTCGGGTTTTGAAAATTTGCTTTTTGTGAATGGTTTATCTTAATGAATCAATAAAGTAGCTGGAGGATTGATTGCTTTTATAATCGATTACATTAACAGCTTGGATCGGACTCGGCAAGTGCAAATTTTAGGAAAAAACATTCTTAATATAAATGTAAAGAGTTGGCTCGACACTGGCGACAACGAATTATCGGTCATTTCAGAAAAAAAAGGAAGAGGAAAAAATTTGGGAATAAAAATCGAATTACCAGTCAAATTAGGCAGCCGGCTCGTGGCGGCGGGCTCTGGAAAAAGAAAGTCGCGCATAAATACCTCGTAGATATTGCCGAGGCATTTTAACGGCGCGCAGCTGCTTTCGGGCCCCACGCGGAGAAAAAAATCGGCATTCTTGGCTTTGTTAATTATTTCGTCTGGACGATTGTTGTTTTAACGAATATGAAATGCTCGAGATTATTGATTATATAATGATTTAGCGGTACCAATTAAGTAGATCACTGAATTCTGAATTTAGTTTTGTAAATTATGGAAAAATGTTTTCGTAAATACTTACTTAGTAAGTTCGTTCGAGATTCTGCATGAGATGAGTTGTTCAGAAGTACTTCGTACAAATTGCCGAGTTCCTTGAAAACCTCTGAAATCAGATAAAAACGTACTTATTAATAAAATTTCCAGGTGCGCAGAAGATATTAATTCAGTATAAATTAGGAAAAAATTTATTACACATTCATACACTCTTATTCAAATCAGCGTATCTGACTTTGTTTATTCCTCCACAAATAAAAAAGAACAACTATCCAAACGCACTCTGACAAAACAAGTGAACAAAATCCCCTGAACAAAAAAGCATACGCAATCGAACAAGGCCGATCGGCAAAGCGGCCATCTCTTATACACATACACACGCAAAAGGGCACAAACGCTGCTCGATCATGATTATCGGCTCGCCTTTTCTTTCCGATCGAGCGGCTGCATAACGCAAGTGCATATATACATGCACGACAAGCGCGCTCGCAGCGGCGCACGCGTCGGTGTTTATTGTGCCCATATAGCCGCGGAAGGAAGCGGAGATGGAAATCGGCGCGTCGCGCACGCGGAACAAAGGGACGAGAGTCCGCTCCTCCGCGCGATTTCGACACTCGCTGCGCTAATGACTGCGGGAAGGGAAAAAAGCGCGTGGGCGCCGCCGCCGACTCGAAATGACAGGGGAAGCGCGAAAAAGGAAGGAAGGCATAACGAGTCTAATTTTTACGTTTTTTCTTTCAGGTCTTCACTCTGGTGTTATGCGCGTGGATGTTGCAGTAGAGAGTGTACAGACGGGCGCTTTTAGCTCTTCTTGATAAAACAAACAATTTCTTTGCAAGCCGGCCGACGGTATCCCTAAATTGCAGCCTAATAAAATAACTCAGCGGGATGAAATAACTCGCGTTCTCCAGGCCTGATTCACGAGACAAGGGTATCCAAAGGCCGAGGTAATTATCAAGGCTGAGCGCTCCGAAAAACGCGCGTATCACGTGGGAGCGCGCTCGTCGCTCGCTCTTTTCTTATGACGGGAGGGGGCAATTCTCCCAGCGTGCTCCGATAAATATTTGAGACGGCGGATAAAAAGGGAGAAGGACGAGCCGGCGAGCCGCGGTCGGTTGGTTTTTTTTTGGGAGAGTGAAGATGGTCATTTGGAGGTTGAGAATATCGGGGAAGTGGGAGTGGGACACCTCCGACATGTGTCCGATTTGTGATCTGAATCCAAGGCTGGGACCGGCTTTGAAACGCGCGGCTAAACGTTTTTCTGTTGATGCGTGCCGAAAAGGGGTATTAGGTTCTTGTGATAGGGCTTATATGTTTGGGTGATTGTTAAATGAAATTTATGGGGGTTACATATTTAGAAGAGCATTAAAAAAGTTGAAAAATCCAATAAACGCAAATATACTTGATCGAAAAAAACTCATTTACTTCAATAACCAAACAATAAATCTCCTCCAACATCCCATCAAAACAGCGCTGCAAAACAAAGAACCACTTCCTCCCAGCGCTCCTCTCAAAACCCCAAAATAAACGTGTCAACGTCGTTAATTCGCGAGGCTTACATCCAATAAAACCCAGCACCTGACTCGCATCCGTCCCCAGCTGCAGCATCGCATTTATCCATTCTCCTCCTTCCCCAGACTCGTCAATCAGACTCGCGCCGACGTCCACTCGCTGCAAGAAAAAAAAAACAACTCCGCGGTCAGTCGAACCACGCGCGCATTAACATAGCCCGACAAAAAGGCCGCGAAATTCACGAGGCCGAGGGACATTCCGGCGCGCGATTTCATTTCCCGAGAATCGCGATCGCGCCTCGCGCGCAGCGCCGGTTTAATTAAGGCGCCGCGCGCTTTACATCGACGCGAGGCTGGCGCGTCTTCATTCGGAGTAAATAAGGTCCGAGTGTGCCGGCGTGAGCTGCATCGGCAATGAACGGGCTGCGCGCCCAGGAAATTGAGTTTAGATAACTGTGCGGGCAGAAAAAAACGAGGGATGGCTGCTGGCGAACGTTAAAACGGGCTTTTTAATGGCTGTAAGTTGGGTTATTATGCAAATTTCCGTAAACGATGAAATTCGTCTAAAAGATGACACAAAGCGGTGCGGTATTAGATACCGTATACCCTCCAGCCTTAATTATTATCCATAATACAGCCCAACAGCTACGAGCGACACTAAAGCGACACGGCGCCCCTAGGCTTGAAAGCGCGCGTGCGGTAGGTTTATATAGATCGCTTCGCGCGCAATTACCGCCGATTACCCGGCTATCCCCGCGTGATTACCGTGCATTACGTGTATATACGCCGGGCGAGCGCGCGACGCTTACGCAAATGCTAGCAGCGCCGGGGTAATTAGCCTGGAAAAGCGAATCGAACGCGGGACGTTGAGTTTCCTGAAGGCCTCGTGGGCGACTGCCAGCCGCTTTTGGCGTGGCCAGAGATGCGGGAGTTTGTACTGATGGGGAAAGGTGGGTGGTGATTTTTCGCTGGGTTCGATTTAGGTATGAGTTTTTTTTGGTTGAGGTAAACAGGAAGTTGGAGAGTGGGGTGATTGGAGTTTGTTTATGCTTGTAAGGTGGGTGATTGCGGAGTGACCTGTATTTAGAATGATGGTGGAGGTAGAGGTAACTGTTGTTTGGAAGAGTAAAGGAGTAAGGAAAATTTCGAGCTTGGTTAGCGAGGAAATTATATTTCGCAGAAGCTGTGCTTTGATAGAGACAGATTAAAGGATCAGCAGCTGTTTCGTCCATTATCTTAATCACTATACACTCTAGCCTTAACAAAAAGCCTCTTCTGCTAAATTCCGTCTTTCTCGAAAATCGCCAATCACCCTAATGAAATCAGAATCACCTGAAACTGCGCTCCGACAAAACCTAATGAACTCGTTTGACCGAAACTCAAGGCGCCGAAAACTGCGCGTCTAATAGCCCTACCGTATATACCCAACGAGGATCCAATCCTCTCGCTTCTAACGAGTACTAAGAAACGTTTCCTCAAACAGGCCGCCCCAGTGTTTCGTATTAAATCGTCGTTTGTCGTTCGTTTTGCAGCGGCTTAATTCCACGCAGCGCCTGGAAAATCGCCCGCGGCCAGCTTTATCATCATCATCTTCGTCATTACGGCGTAGCGATCGCACAATGCGTAATTGCGATATTATGAACGTTCGTTTCGGCGAGATTCGAAGACGCGTTACGTCCAGGTAATTTCCGACGCTCTCGGGTGTCTGTTATAAGCGTCACGCGCGCTGTAATTGCCCGCGGTGGGCGATGATTTTTTTTCTCATTATCGGTCCGAGTTCGCAGGTAAATCGGGAATGGAAACGTTCGGATGTAATTTTCGAATGTAATCAGAATGTAATTTAACGATTCGATAAAGCTCCGTTCACGTTTAGCCGGTATAATTAACGAAACGCACAAAACTTGCGTACATCTACAGTCACCCTTCTCCGGTAATCACAATCAAAAAACCCATATTCTAATTAAATCAATTATCCCAGCCTCCATCCTCACCCCCGCCCAACTCTCCATCCATATCTCAAAAAAAGCGAGAGTCGAAGAGCGAGGAAAGTGAACCGCCTCGCTGCACCTGGAGCAACAATAAACAGCGCGCAGTCTAGCCATATACGCCTGTATATACACACACGCCGAGAGCCAGTCCGGACTAAAAACCGGCTCGCGCCGTCCGCGCGCCATATTCTCTATATAATAATAGGAGAAACGCTCGCAGCTCGGCCGAGAGACGCGCGACGCGAGAGTTTCGCTTTCGGAGGAAAAGGAGGCTGCGCGCGTATATGTATGTGTATATATACAACGGAGAGAGATGCGAGGAAGAAAGAGAGAGAGAGAGTCGCCAGATATGGCGTCGCCAAGCCTTATACCGGTCTCTCTCGGCGAGCGAGCGAGGTATATAAGAGTCCTTGACGCCCACCCTGCTGGCCCGCGAGTGTCTATATCCGTGCGCCGCAGTCGGATATGGCTGCGTGTGTGCTAGAGGTGAGGATGCTGCGTGTACGTATGTACTTTCGTTTGTGATTTTTTCGTTGTTTTTGTACGACGGAAATGGGTTTTTCGTCGTTTAATTGACTGGTAAATATACTGGGCTCTCATTAAAGTTTTTTAACGATGAAAAAGTTTATAATAAACCGCTTCTTCCGGACCCAAATCCGGTATCCAACCTCAAAATCCTCCCAAACTTCCGACACTCTAAAATCCCTTCACTCAACTCCCAAAATAAAAACCAGCCCAAGAAACAATAAGAAAAGCGGAAAGACAGCCGCTCGCGAGCTGGACTCGCAAATCCCATCGGCAAGACAGCAGGGCGAAGGTGTCGCTGCGTGTACAGCGGCACGCGCGCGTCGCCTGCTTTCTCCCTTCTTCCTGACTCTTGCGAGAGTGCGCACACAACAATAGGCGGCTGCAGCAGCGCGGCAGGAGGAGAAATTTGTCCCGGCACTTTGTTCCCTCCGCCCGCGCACCGGCCGCTATTGCGCGTCGGATGAATGACGACTGAATGCGCAGGAGCTGGAGGAGGAGGAGTAGGCTTCATTCAGCGGCGATTCGACGTGAATGAATTCGCGTGCGGAGTCTGGGAGAGGATGTGTGTGGATGGAGCACGCGATCGGGGCTGATCGATCATTGGCTGTGAGCTTTGAGGATGTATGGTTGTATTGAGTGAGATTTGAGTTATTGGCTGATCGATCGGTGACGATATTGATATTTGCTTTTTCAGAGCGCTTAAGAATAATTAGATTTTTAAATGGAAAGTTTTGGCTAATAGACGATAAAAATATATCGTTAACCTACTCCCGCTCAAACGTAAACACCGACCTATCACCAGAATTTCCAGCCCCACTCGAACGCTTCCCCCAAAGAATTTCCACCTATCCTCCCGCACTCCCTCGAAAGAAAAAAAAATAAAAGAGAGACGCCGACGAGCGTGTAAATTTGAACAAGACGTTCCGGGAGAGAGCGAGACAGCGGTCAGTTCTCCGAAAACGAGGGAAAAACACGAGATTTGTGGTACCAGCATACACGCACGCGCTCTCGCTGAGATACTTCTTTTTAACGAGTCCCTGAGAGAGCGAGCGAGCCTCTCCTGGATGAGAGAACCCTTGGGGTCAGCGAGAGAAGCGAGATCAGAGCGCGATATATATATTGGCCTGCGGCTGGCTCGGCGAGTCGCTCGCGTCTGTGTGCATAGGACGGCTGTATAATGGCCAGTGTGTAAGAGCCAGCGTCTTCTCGTTGTGTGTTGCGCATTGTGCGGCTCGCTGCTGTTGCTGCATTGTGCGAGGATGCGCTTTTGGAGAAAAAGAGAGAGGCTCTTTCGCCTTGCGCTGTAATGAGCTTCGAATGTGGGTGGAATAGTCGTAGTTTTTGAATTGTCGGAGGCGTGATTTTGACTTTGGTTCGCGCGAAAGTAAATGAATCAGATGTATAATACACTGCGCGTAAGTGGCTTTGAATAATAATTAATTTACATGTTAAAAAAATAAATCGGCATTGTATTTAACAAAATTCTTTCACGCGGTAAGAGAATGGCAAGTCTTTACGGTTCACGTGAACGCTGGCTGACGACTCATTCATATAACGAAACACTCATTTTTCAACTATTACGCATAAGAAGAACTCTGCACTGGCTTTACAGCAAAAGAAAAGACGCCTTCTTACACGCGCAAACGTCGATAAAAATAAGAGGCGCACTGGGAGTCTGTAGCTCTCGGCTGAGCGCGTGCATGCACATATAAACGAGCGTCGCCCACGCGCAGCAGGCCGTGAGTTTACCGGTTTTAGCGATAGGCACGCGCCTCGAACCTTTTCACTCGAAAAGTGGTTCAGTCAAAGTCTCTCTTTCTCGCTTGTGGGTATGTGTACTCGGCCAAGAACGTATGCACACTTTCGATTCTGATTCGTATGTAAAAATGAGACGATCCGCCTCCTCGCGAGTTTTTTTCTTTTATTTAATGAGCAAAAGTTATGAATTCTCGGTTAATAAGATTTTAGTATCGCGAGAAATTTCGTTAATGGGCCGGGTTTCCGTTTTCGGCGAGGCCTACTGCGCTGATTTTAAGTATGTTTAAATTGATAATAGGGTAATTTAGAGTATCTCGAAAAGGTAGTTTTGAAATTGCTTGAATATATATTGAGCGCGTAAATAAAACTCTAGAGCATAGAACTATTTTAGCTCTTTTGATTAAAGCAATTTACTTTGTATATCTAAACCCACTATATAGTTCAACTACTAAATATATCGAACCGAATAATTCCTTTACGCAACAAATTTTTTACACCGAATAAAATCCACTTATAACAGATAACCATTCGACCACGAGCAAACAAACCAAATCTTTTTTCTTTCAACCAACCACGTAGCCACAAAAAGTCCATTTCCCTCTCGCCGCATTATACACCCAATTCCGGAGTCAAGAGCCTCTCTCGGGCGCTCCAAAAATCCCGCAGTATTCAACGCTCCTCCCGCGCTACCAATTTAAAATCGATCGATAAAGCCACTCTTGGCGCGCGTCCGAGAGAGAAAAAAACGCGCTGAGAAAGAACGAGGATGCAAATGCTGAGCTCGCTCTCGCGCGACTACCGAGATACGTTATACGGCAATACTGCGGTCACGTCTGAGAAGTAGCCGTGCGCACGCCAGGAGAGAAGGAGAGAGAGAGAGAAAGAGACAAAGGGCGAGCCTCGGGGATGCCAGTCGGAGATAAGCAAAATCCAGCTTCGCTTCTCTCTCCTTCTTTCTCTCTGGAGAAACTGTCTCGCCCTTCGCGAGAACGAAGGCTTTTTAAGCGAAATCGAGCGAGCGATAGTGTGCACGTTTACAGAAGGAAAATCGAAGAGCGGCGCGGTGAGTACGCTCAAGATTTAAGGATTGCAATTTAGAAATTTTAATTAGCGGCGAGGATTATTGAGTGCGAGTTGTTTTATTGGAGCGTTTTAACGACGGGGATGCGGATTAAGTTAATTAGAATTGCGTGTTTATAATTTTACGAGCTCGTAAAGGTATTAACGGTGTACAAGGTCGGCGCTGAGTTTGTCGGCTGATCATTTTTTTTGTTCTAGCACTATGTATTACATTATATTGAGGCAAGAAATTTGAATTTTATATTTTTATAATAAGATTTATTAGGAATTTTATGAGAGTCTTTAAGGTATGGTATTAATTCATAAACGTAAAACAGTAAATTTAACATTGAACTGGTGTTCATCGGTTTCTATATTTAAAGATTACGTCATACTTCAGAAAACAAGTTAGCTGTACAACTTTTGCAATTTACCATAATTCTCAGCTAATGAGTAAAATTTCACGCAACTCTTACAATTCCCTCAACACTTTCAAACTATAGTTACTACCAGGAATCATTATAAAATCTTAAATCCAAACTCAAAACTTCAGCAACCATCACACCGGCATCTTAACCCGATCCTCTCCTCCTCAAAACGTATCAAAATACAAAACTCTACACCGCTTCGAATTAGCCGCCTCCCATCATCTTCCAACGAAAACTGCAAGCTCTCCAGTCATCTCACACCAACCATAAAAAAACACAGATCTCCAGGCACGTAGCTTAGCGATAAACGTTGGCGCTTGTGTAACCCAACGTCTCCTCCAAGCGCGCCGGCCTATATCAGTGTAAACAGCGCGTCGAAGCTTTATCTCGTATATAGCGCGCGGCTCTCGCGAGAGCTGGCCGATCGTGAGTACGAACGAGAAAAAAAATGTACGGCAAAGCTAATCCTCGACGACGAGTGTGTGTAGGTTCGTCGATGAGCCGTACAGGAGATTTCGAGCGATAGGTGCGAGGCATCAGTCGTTGATCTCGTTTAGCCTTTATTCTCTTGGCTGGGAGAGGGAATCGTGTCTGGTGGAGAATAGCCGCGGATGTTTGTTTTGATTTTGCGATCGGTTGTTCGTTAGGGCCTAGACACGATCTAGCGATTGCCGATCGTCTAATGGCGAGTTGGGATTCTGCTGAGGGTTTCGCGTGGCTAATTAAAAATGTGATGAACAATGGTAAGATGGATGCGATCGTGTGGTACGAGATGTAAGAATTTTTTGAACGCGATTTTGAGCGAGGGAATCTTGGATTATTTTTTAAGAGGTGACCGGTATTTATTATCTTGAAATAAACATCAAACGGCCTGTTTGTTTACATCGGTATACAAGCATCATCGTTTTTTCCTCGATACTTATCGTTTTGATACCTCAGAACAAATATTTTTTTAACTAACCCCCGTCACAAGGTAACTCAGACTCGAATCATCATCAGGAAAAAAACAGTTGTCGAACAATTTTTCCAGTAATCACATTAACCGAAATATCCAATAATTTAACCAAATAATTCTCGAACCCTTTAAGCCAATCAAAAATAAAAACCACTCTTCCAAAAAATCATCCTCTGCACAAATTTACGAGGACGTTACACCAGCTTCCACATATATAAATATCGCCAATTACCCGCGGCGCGGTAATTAGGTTATGCGCGCGCGCGCGATCAATTAATATCGCGGCGAACATGAAAAGCCCCAGCGCTGAACGCTGCACAAGCAACTTTTCGAATATATACACACAGCGAGAGGACGCACCGTTATACCGTTCGGATTTGCATATATACGCGCTCCTCGGCAGAGATGCTATATACCCAGCCTGAACTCGATATACATATATACTTCGGAGCATTACGGTCTTGCCGGTTTACGGGCACGGGTGTGTGTATATATTTTTAAGGCTGGAGAGGCGAAGTTATTTGTCTTCGCGCGTTTCGGCGCTGGGCTCGGTCTAGACTGTGCCTATTGTTTCGTGATTTTTTGCTGAATGGTGTATAAGTGAGACGTTCCCCAAGGATTTATGAACCGATTGAATTATTAGTCTGGACTGCTGCTTTCGAACCTTCCACACTCACGATAAAAAATATATCAGTTTACGCTCACCTACATCTATCCATTACTCCATCCACGCAGCCTAGGATTTTTTCGAACGCTCCGAAAAAAAGGATCGCGTGCAGCATCTGCATCTTCTCTCCGAGTAGTATACGTATATGTATATTAATCCCGCTCGACTTTGGAGTCGCTTTAACCTCATTCCTTAGCTGACGTCACGCTCTCCGTGCCTTTCCCTCGCGAGTTCCCGGGATGTGCTATGCTGCTGGCTGAGCGAGAGAACCTCGGCTTTGCTCGGCTGCATTCCGACTGTTACGATGTATATGTATACGTAGTTTTATTGAAAATGGCCGATAACGCCGATCGATCGAGCAACGATTTTACGATCGCGGAGAGGTATATGAGCTCTCGCTCGTATTTTTTCCTTTTATTTATGGGCTGTATTGAGTATTTTATTGCGAGCTTCGAGACGATGATGGTCTTCTTATCAAACGTAATTTTATATCGTGTATTACGAAATTTATCGAAAGAGAGTCTGCAATATACCTTAAGAAATAAGTTTAAAAGTTTCTGATTGTTTACGCGAAGACAATGCATTATGAAACAATAACTTAAAAGAACAGCATCTACTATTAACCACGTACGGATTCATCATCTCAGTTCACAGAATCAAACTTAATACCAGTAACTCCCTATAATACAGCGTTCGCAAATCGTCCCCATAAAAGCAGATCGGCAACAGTAGATTATAAATCGGCGATCGATCGGCGCCGATCGTTTTTACACGAATCTCTCGCGCGCCTGTATAAATATACATCTCCGACTGCAGCCAAGCAGCGCGCAACTAAGGCTACGATGGCTTTTCACTTTAATGCGATAGACGCGCCGGTTGACGAGGTGGAAAATTCACGACTGGTTTACGCGGCGGATCGCGCGCGACTTGCAGGATTGACGAGCGCCTTTTCTTGTGTGCATGTACGCCAGCTGAAAGTAACTACTCCTCGAGAGCGCAGCGAATTGAAACATAAAATCGTACAGCTCGTGTCGTTGATTTTTAAGGATCGGGTATGGCTTTTATGGACCTTTTTTCGCGCGGCTATAAATAAATGGAGAGTTTTCTGGAAAGACGATGTGTATTAAAGCGTGTTTACGCATCAAGCTTCTTTGATAGTGCGTACGCAAGTCCATGAAAATAGCGTCAGCGAGTTTGGGTAATAAATTAAAGTTATACAACTGAAAACAGCATTCTCTCTCGGAGAATTTCTCATTACGCCGACCTCGCTTCTCTCGCGCGTGCGATTTTTTTCTCCTCTTCGCAGACACCTCGCAGCCCTCTGTATACCTGCGGTCAAGCGAAAAAGAGAGAAAAAGAAAGAAGAAGCAGGTGGGGCCATCCCCCGAAAATATTCTCCGCTCACGGCGTCAATACCCTTTGCACGCGGCCTCCTGTCCCCTCCCCTCGGTGTATATACATATATAGTTTTGCAAACAACGAGGGAGAATTTCGCGCTCGGGCAGACGACCGGGAAGGAAAGAGAGAGAAAGAGAGAGAGAGAGAGAGAGAGAGAGAGGAGCAAGGTCGTACGCCGGACGCTGAACATCCTCGAGCAACGAGAGAGATTCTATATATATATGTGTGTGTATATCAGTGTGCGTGTGTATGTGTATGTATGTCGGTGTATGAGATGAACACAAAGAATCGCTAATTATTGCCGATTGTAAGCGATCGATCTCGTTCTCCGGACGATCGCTTTCTTTTTAAGGGGGATCTGATTGTGCAGTTTACCGGCTGTAAGTAGCGATTTTTCGCGCACAATTTGAGATCTCGTTAGCTCAGTGCTTTATTTGGGTTATTGTATTTTAATAGTTGTATGCTGTAGAAAGCTAATTAAGGCGTAACTTAGGGGCTAAATGTGCTACTTAATTATTCATAGGTTTCTAGGAATTAGCTAGGCCCTATTTAGGACCTAATTAGAACTTTAAGGAGTTCAACTATACATAGTGAAATGATTAAACATACAACTAAACGAATGTTGAGATATCATTTTTATGTAGTCTGTACCGCAAAATCAACAATGATGCTTCACGACAAGATTTTTACTAACGCGCAGTTTTTATCATAAAAAATTCATGAAACACAAGCGCGCAATCGCATATAAAATTACAATGAAAAACGCGTAAGTCATGCCGCTCGTCGTCGAGAGAAAAATCCGCGATCCACTCGCACATTCCTCTATCTCTCTCTTTCTCTTCGTCTACTCGATCTCGCACAGAACAATATGACATTCATCAGTGCCTCATGAAAGTGCGACGACTTTAATTTGTTTACCGTTGCCCCAGATGGATTTTCCAGCGATTATCTTTGCCAAGTTGATATCGAATCAATATTTATTTGCGAAACGCGATTACTAATAAAGTGAAAGTATGTCGTAATTATTTATACTGGATAGGGTATTTAGAACATACGTATTTTCAGTTTTATCATTTTCTCAATTACAATAAAGTATATAGACGCGCGCCGAGTAAAACTATCAAACTGCCGTTACTCTCATTTTGCAAAACAACGTCAATTATTTATCTGCTCAAAAAAAGCAAACCACTTACATACTCTAACTACCTTGCATATTTTTCCAAACGTACCAAATATGTCTCTCGCTCGATCTCGCGTCACCCCGCAACTGCAACTACACTCGCGCATCTTTGGCTGTATTGTCGCTCGAGAGGCAGCCTCATTACTCGCGGATAGGGCGACACGTGGCCGACAGAGAGCGAGCCTCTCGCGCGCTCGCATAGGAGAAAGGAAGATAAACGGGCAATCTTCGAATCGGATCGGTTTCAGAGAGCTTAACTGCGCCTTTGTGCCGGCTCGAGTCAGCGAAAATCTAACGCCTGTTGACATTTTCGAGCGCTCGGGTTAGCTTAAGATTCATGCTTCGAGTGCAGAACGAGTGGGTTATATAGTTTCGACTGTTTTATGAGGTGGAGAGGCTTTTTGGCGGGGGAAAGCGTACATGACTCTTTGGTTGTTATTGCTCGAGTAGTAGAGGTTTTAAGTGTGGGGTTTTTCGAAAACACAGGCGATTCATTTTAGGCGGATAGGCCCAAGTGGCTATTGATCGATCGTAGATAAAAATATCAATTTCGTATAGTTTTTCAACTTGAAGCAGGGATCGTAAAAGAGAAAAGAACTATCCCTAACAGTATATACATCGAGTCAAAGTAAAAAAGAAAGAAAAAAACATTAAACGCTCCATGGCAACACCCGAGCTTTCCAACATTGACTACCCATACAAAAACGGACAACAATGATTGGCTCTACACACGTACAATCGTCCAGTTCTTAGAAAAAAAGGCGCAGGCTGCCAAGAAAAGAAAATCAAATTAGCCTACACGCGCCGGCACTCCGTTAGAAGGATATTATGCGCGATCGAGGCTCTATCTCCTCAACTATATATAACCAGCCATCTCCTATACACACGCACACTCATACCTACATACGTACGGCAAAGGCCATCGAACGCCTGAACATGGCGCACGAGTCACGCGTATAAGTGCGGCTCTACGACTGCAGCAGCGGCTAGCTGCCAATAGGAAATCACATATTGTTCTCCGCGTCTAATTTTCACTATGCAGGACGTGCGTCCTGGCGTCGACGAAAATAAAAGAGGATAGAATAGTGGCGAGAGAGGTGAAAGAGAGAAGAGAAAAAGAGAGGAGCGCGCGGCTCACCGAAAACTTCATGAGATATTCATGCCTCCGGGGAAAAGGAGGAGGCCGTCTCTTTCTCTAACGGGCGTTAGCATTTTTTGGTAAGCGCGCGCCGGCATCTCGGGAAAAAATCTTTCTCGAACGTTATGCGTCTGGAGATGGAAAAGCGTGCGTGTGTGTGCCAGGGTCCGATCTGTGATCGGGGTCTCCGCTGCTCGCTTTTTGCCGCGCGCAAGCGCAGAGGAGATCTTTCGAAGGGCTATGTAGGCAGTGCCGGGAGTGAAAGCTGGCTGTCGGCTATCTGCATTGTGCCGCTGCTTGGCGAGGCGATGATTTTTCAGTTTGCCGAGAGATAAAGCGCGAGCGGTCTTTTTCAGGTTAATTGATTTTTAATTGGCCGGCGGACGAGGCGCAAACGCGCTAAGTACTTGTAACGGCGAGCCGTTGATTAGCTGCGGATTGTTTCGTAAAACTTGGGTTTAGAATTAACTGCGTTATTATATAGAGATACACGCGTAATCCACAGTTTTCCTGTAAACAATTTTCACGTACCTCCTACCATAAAACTATCCATACATCAATCCATTCCCCTCCATCACAACTACTCCGAAATCTTTACTCATCCAGCGCGCCGAATTCCCGAAAAAAACCTCTCCGATCGCCGCTACACAGCCCGATTCTTCTCCTTCATTAACAACCTGTCAAAACCATCAAACTCTCCTGTCGGCCGCCCGCGCACCGCAGTCCCTCGAAAAAGCCCCGGCCAGAGTCCAGCCCGAGAGAAACGAAAAAAAAAGAGAGGTGAGAGCGAGGACTAGAGCTGTCCGGGGCCCGCGTGTATATATACGTCAGGCGCGCGGGGGCCCCAGCGTGTGCGCGCACGGGGCCCGACGTTTCCGAGACGGGCAGTAGGGGGGGACCGCCGGCGCGGCCGGGCGTTCAAGTCACCGCTGGTTACTAGCCGTGCTGCTTACGCTGGCCGAGCTCTGGCGCGCGCGCGAGCTACTCTCTCGCTCTCGGTGATCCGGAGAAGAAATTCCTGGCTTGCGTAATTCCTGAGCGCGACGACGACGTGGATATGTGGTGTTGGTACAGCGCGTGTGCGTATGTCGCACCGCTGGTATCTCGAGCTTTTGAGAGGAAGAGAGATGGAGAGAGAACGAGAGAGAGAGAGAGGTATTTGAAATGGTGATTGGGTTTGGAGGAGGAAAACGATTCGTTATGTGGATACGATGGGAGGCTGTGGTTTTCGCTTGGGAGAGTATTAAAAGGCAGGCGTGTTAGATGGTTCATTTTGGGAAATTTAGGTGTAGGCTGATATTGTTATTAGCCACAGTACACTGAATGTAAAATAAATTAACAGTTTCTGAAATGCAAACAGTTTGTTTACTAAAAAATACAACCGATTTTTTTCATTCGATCGGCCTATAATCGATCGACGAACACGAAAAATCCTCTCTGAAAATCCTACACTCTCACACGACAGAAGAAGAATCTCTCTCCACAACACAACTCACGAGATTTTGTTACCCCATTCACGTGCACGCTTATATCTAGCCGACAGATCCCCGAGTATGTCTCCTCTCGATCCAACTACCTGTTATCGTGTGTGACAAGCCTCCCCCAGAGACGTAATTCGAGGAAGACGTCGTCGAGGGGGACCATCAGCCTGTATTTATTGCAGCGCGCGTGTATATATCGACGGCTAATACACATCGGCGCTCACTATAAATAAACTCTGCTGTCAGACAGAGAGAGAGCGTATCTCATTATGTCGCTGTAGATTTGCATGTCGCGCACGGAGCGAGAGAGGGAGAGAAAAAAGGCGCGACGACGGCCGGTTTTTCGCGCTGCGCGCCAGAAATCCGGAGAAAATCCGTCCGACTTGGGCCTTAGGCTGGCTGAAAGTCTGTCGCGCGGCTAAAGTTTAAAATCGGCGGGCGGTCGCGAGCTGGCAGACTTGTTTTCGCGCTCCTCGACGCCTAGAGAGACGCCAAGAATGTTGTCGGAATATTGACTCGTTGAATATTCAACAATTGCCGCGCGAGCTGCCTGTTACACTTCGTCTCTAGGAGCTAGCGCGCTGCCAAGTCTTGGAGCAGAATGAGGTTAGGTTTAGCTGCGATGTGTCGCGCCGATTTTGCCGATATCCTAACGATATTGTTTATACACGCGGGAGCTTACTTTTTTAAACGCGTGAAAGGTAGCCCCTCTTTCAAAACTCCTCGAGGTGCATAATACAGCTGCATAGCTGATTAGTGCTCGCGATCTCGTTAGAGCGTTAACGAACTAAAGAATTTCCTCTGGGCGCCGCTTGGAGCCAATGAACCGGAGAAAAAAACGAACACGTTCACCGATTTCCCCAATTACAGACGCCGCTTTTTTACGCGCGCGTGCTTTCCATATAGTAAACAGCTGGGCGCGCTGTGAAATCTGCGGAAATCTGCGTATATACACGCGGGGAAAAGCGAGTTCACGAGAGCCGCGGCTAATAACGAGAGCCGAAACAGGTGCTAAGCAGTCGCGCCGCCGCGCCTTTCTATGGCACTTTGAGAAATATCCTGCGCGCCTTCGCCTTGAGCAGCTGATTAGATCGAGCGCGCGCGAGCTGCTCGCTTTCGGAATTAAAAATTCATTTTTTTTCGAGATTGACTTTCGAGGAACGAGCTTGATTATGGAACGACGGCGTGTAGCTGGAATCTCTGGCTGAGAGCGTTGTAATGACGTTCATTAGAGCCTCGTAAAACGCGCCGCTGCAACTTTAATTTGTTTACACGGCTAGGATGCTTTATGCATGTGTGATGCTTCTTTATAGCGTGGCGGTGGATTGCGAAAATAGCAATTTGGAATAATAGACTGGCTGCGTGAATTTATTCATATATATATAAGTGGAATGTTCGCGGTTGCTCCGATTTTATATACGCGCGGTTACGTTGCTCCGATCTTATATGAGCTTCTCGAGAATCCTATATGAACTGTAGCCCTAGGCGACCGATTAAAACGACCACATGTTGCTTTCGAAATCGTAAAACCATATCGCATTAATCCTCCGTGCTAGCACACACACACACAAGATTAACTTGACGAACCTGCGCTAAGCAAGAGATCTTTCACTACTTATACGACAACTTCCATTTCACTAGGATCCTCACATAACATCCACTACCAAATATATCCAAAAGCAGAGAGCAGACTCACCGATCGGAATCTACAGACGGTCTCAGTTCTCTGCTCCTCTTCTCAAATCCACAACACACTTTACAATAACACAACACTTTCCATCAACACCCAGAAGACCATATCAAAAGTAACACTTTCATAAATCCGCACAGTTGGACCAAGAGATGTACACGACAGTCGGTGATCCAGCCTCGTTTTTCTCCCGATCATCTGACGATCTCCAGCATCGTTTCGTCAATTGGCGTCGACTCACCGTCACGTTATCGCAAGACCGAGAGAGAGACGGGCAAGCAGCAGCGTTAGAAAAACACGAGGCAGCAGCAGTTTGTGATCGCGGCTGCGATTTAGCGCGAAAATCGGTAATACACACAGGTACGAGTGTGCTGCGCACCTCCGCGCGCGTCTCACCTTGCGGAGCGAGTCCAGGTCTCTCTCTGCTCCGGCACAACACTCGCAGGTCCAACGCACACACACACATACACACACACAAGGATAGCACGCTGCTGATGCCGCCACTGCTGCCCCCCTCTATACAGCCGCCCCTCCTTTCTCTACCACCACCTCCGAGTCGTAGTCGTCATCCTCCACCACCAGACCTTTTCTTCGGAGGCTCTCTTTGTCGGTGTGAGTGTGTGTGTATGTGTCTGACTCTGTGTGTGTGTGTGAGACGACTGGTTATGCACACTCTCTCTCTCTCACTCTCTCAGTCCTGAGCGCGGCCTTCTCCGGGATCACGAGCGCCTACCCCCACTCTGTGCAGCCGCTGGCCTCTTCTCTAGTCCGCAGGTATACACAGAGAGGAGAGTGAGGCCAGTGTGTATACCTTGCCTGACTTCTTCTTTGGCTCTCTCTCTCTCTCTCTCTCTCTCTCTCTCTCTCTCTCTCTCTCTCTCTCTCTCTCGCCGCTCGGTTCTTCTCGCTCTCTGCTGTATTAGAGACAAACTTTTTTTCGAAGGTGCGCTGGATGGAAGTGTGTGTGTATGTACGTGCGTCCGCGTGTATGTGTGCGTCAGATGGTTTTCAGAGTGTTGGGTTTTAAAATAGTTCTCCTCTCCTGGAAGTCGATGATAAAGTGCGTGTTTGCGCTGAGCCAGCGCGTTTATTCTCTCCGGAGAGCTCGAGACTCCGGGTGTTGGATTTGCAATTAGGATTCGTTTGCAGAACTGGAGCTGCGCGCGCCGCGCCTGAGCAAAGCCGTATGATTAGCGTGTTTTTCCAACGATTATTGATTCTCGCTTGTTTTTTTCTTTCGGATCGTTGAAACCGATAGTTTGCAGCGCGACAGAGCTGAATTTTGATTTCGCTAGCAAAGCGAGTCTCTGGCGTTATGCAACTCTTACTTTGCAATTACAGACGATCAGATTACGATTTTGAATATAAGCATTGCATAATCCTTTGTGAGCCGGGCTCTAAACATAGTTCAATCCAATTTAATCCAGCATTCGACGCACGTAAAGCCGCATCATAACTCGCTCAGAAATCATCCGCGGCCGCCATAAGCGCTTCCAGGTCCATCCCACTAAACGTCGACAAAACGACGGCGCAACCTCCTTTCGAAATTAAAAATTCGCCTCGTAAGCCAGCCTCCGAAACTAAAACCTTCCACCGGCGATTAAAAAAACGGCCCACTACTGTCATAATTCTCGGTCTCGGCATAAAAATCCAAATGTATATACGCTTCGCGCCTCCAGTCACTCTCCACCGCGCGCAGCTGTAAAACCAGATCTCTCCTTCTCTCTCTCTCTCTCTCTCTCTCTCTATACCTGTGGGCCTAATTTCTCGCGCGCATTCCTGTGGTGCGTTCGACGAGATTACGCGTGTTCCCCTTCTGATTCTGATTCCAGGCGGGTGCGATGAAAAATTAATGATCCGCACGTACAGCCGAAGCTTGCACAGTCCGAGGTGTTCGATCGGTGCGAAAAAATTGCTCTCGGATCGTTACTCGAACGCGATCGGCTTTGATTTGGACCGGACCACTTTTTGTTGGTTATGAAAGCGTGATCGGTTATCATTGAGGGAGTTGGTCGTTTTGTAAGGGGCTTCGGCGTGAGGATGAGAGGCTACCGAAATTTAAATTTGGAGATGTGTGCATGTCGATTTGAGTGAGCGCGTGATGATTGAGGTTCGGGATCGGTAAGTGCATTTCAGCGGAGCTTTTGAATTCGGAGCGTTATCGGACGCGCTGGGATGTGAGCTTGGAAATTATGATCCGAGTGCTTTAGAAGGTGAGATTAGATTGTTTTTATTGCGGCTGGATTTCTTTTATTTCCGTTTGAGCAACTTCGAATCTTATAATGCATTAAATTTGAGAAACAATACCGATTAAGATACGCTAGTAAAACGTTTCCTATCGAATAAAAAATAAATTATCACGAAAAAGCTGAAGCATCGCAGCATGAAACTGCAATCGACAGACAAAAATCCATCTAAGCACACACACATACTACCCACAAAGCTCGCTTAATCAAGAAAGGCCCGTGGAATTCCAAACACCGAACGGGAAGATTAGAAATCAGTCTCGCCTCTCTCTCTCTCTCTTTCACTACTCGCGGCACATAACAGGCTTACATACACGTGCACACATACGCCGGCTCCCTACATACTCACGTGCCTGCGTGCGCTCTGAGGTCTTCGGAACGGGAATCGCCGCAGCGCGGCTTACGTATATACATGTATGTAAGCCGCAGCCGTCCAAGGCGTGAAAATATGCGCAAGACCGACAACGCATATGTATAAAACGACCGGCTCGTATACGGCGTTTCCACGAAAACCGCGCGTTTTTGCGGAAGCTTTTACGAGCCGAGTGTATTTTTTTCTGCCTTGAGTGCCGAGGGGGAAAGAATTTTTAAGTAGCCTTTTAAACGGCCATCGATAGTAAGCCAGCTCTCGTTCCTTTTTTTTTTTAATAAAGTGAAAAAAAGGGGGCTAAAGCAGGGCTGCTGCAAGCTGGCCGTGTGTATATAGAGGATTCTGGGGCCAACAATGCAGGGGCCAAGAAAAGACCCCGGAGAGCGTATCAATTTCTCGAGTGCGCGCGTCGGTTAACAATTGGCTGGGAAGTGAGCGATCGCAGCCGGCGGGAGGGGAAAAAAATTTTTATCCCGAGGCTCGATCTGCTGCAGCGGGAGCCGACCTTGTGGCAAGGCCCGAGCTGCGACCGCGTGGAAAATCGCGTTGGATTTTCTCAAGAGGGGGCTGAAAGTCAGAAGGTGAGTGGGATCGGCCGCTCAGGTATGTGGGGAAGATGAGAGGAGAAAAAGAGGGAGAATCAGCGAGGGCTTTTCTTTTCGGAGCTTTAATGTAGTGTGGCGGTGTGTAGGCGAAGAAAAGACGAGTATAAGGGAGTATGGTTTTGGGCGCGGGGGTGAATGAGAGACTGCTGTTTTTATATTTAATGTTTTTTAACGATCTGTAGGTAAGCAAATGAAATAATTTGAGTGCTATTTGCATTTACAGAAAATTTAATACTATTCATGGATAATCACCGAAAATAGATTCTATTAATTGGAAACCTAGCGATATACAAAGTCCATTAGAACGCACGCATATAAGCCTTCTCTGCGCTAACACGCGCTCAGGCAATTTATTGCTCTAATTATCGCTTTGTTTGCTCTCGGCCTGCCATTACGTAAACTGCTGTAAATTCATGAGCCGAGTTGCCTGCAAATTGAAAAGCAGTCCGCGCTACCTGCGCGATTAAAAAGCCCCGGCACGCGACTCCGCTACAATCAACCTACCCAAAATCAAACCAAACCATCACGCGCATAAAAATCCGCAATAAACCTCACAAAAATCAACGCAAAAAATAACAAATCAGCTCCTAAACGCAACCAGCCCGAGAGCAAAACTTCTCGGAATCCCGAGAAAAAGCTTCTCTATGTAACCAGCAGGTGCCGATGCCAGCCTCATCCTTATACACCAGACTAGGGGGATAGATGCGCAGTCCAGCCGCGCGCGTTCCTATTGTGCCGGTTCTCTCAGCTCTCGAGTGCCCTCCTCTCCAACCCCCATTGTTGAGCGCAGCAGGGGAGCCATGGGAGAGAGGCACTCGAACAATGAGGCCTCGAGTCCTATTGGAACGCAGGCGTTTTTGAGAGCGGCACTGAATTTGTCTTTTGCTGAGTTGTGTATACGGTGCAGGAGATGCGACTGGTGTCAAAGTCGTATGTACGCGTTGGTTTGTTCGGGTGTAAGTGTGCTATTGGTGGATGTGTATGCGCGGGGCGGCTTTGAAGCGGACTTTTCCGAGTGCTTTAAATGTCATTATACGAAGGCGGCGGGGTGTGAGTTTACGATGAGGTTTGGTGTTTCTGGAGAAGTGACTGGGTGACTCGATTTGATTGTCGTTTGTAGAGGGATAATGAGGTATTAAAATAGTTGTGATTACGCTGGGATTATATTGATCAGAAAATTTTTAATTTTAATTAAATTGTACCGTACCTATACCTTGCGAGCATACCTATAAACCGTAAAAATATCACCGCATTCCTAAACACAGACCAACGATTTCCTCGCATCGATTTATTAAAAAAACAACTCAGCATAATGCAGCAACGCTCTCGTAAAAAATGACCCATAACCAATAGCGCTCTCCTCGGCGTAATTTCGGTCATTAGTCCGGCCTCGGCATCAGCTCGCGCATTCCTGCCTTCCCCTCCTCATACATAAACAGTAATTTTCATACTTGCCCCAGATCTATCGGCGCGCGCGTAAAACCGGGCATTAGAGGCGTCCGAAGAAGTGCAAAAATATTCAGCGAGCATCCTCCTTGTTTTCGCCGCCGCTGTTCTTCGGCTCGCCTTTGTGAGCCAGCCCAGCCAGCGCTCCTCCCTTTTTTCTTCTTCTACCTCGCGACCCCCGCCGAGCTTCGATATTTAGAACGCAATTATAGAAACGGGAGATAGCGAGTGGCCGCAAGCTGGTCCAAGTTAGTTCCACCTGACGAATCGCGCTATTAATCTTTTTTCGAGAAGGGTCCGAGGAGCTAGCTCGCGCGCGTTTCTGCGCCGTTTTCTCCTTCTGGCGCTGTAAGAGAGGTAGAAAAAAAAGGAGGGCCGCTCTCTGGTGTGATATACCTGCGCGGGAGTTTACTTTGTTTCGGCAGTTAAAGGCGTGTAAAGACGTTACGGGGGACAAGCGTTTTCGCTGTTTCGCTGAATTTTCGAATAATGCGGCCCCGCGTGCGTGGCCTGGCGCCAGAGCGATTTATTTTTACGGTGCCCCGTGGATTTGGGGGTTTCTGGCGACGTATGGTTTTTTGGGTGAGATTTTTATGATGGCTGTATTTTTTGTTTGAGACTGTTGGGTAATAGGATGAATTTGAGTATTCTGATTAATAGATTCCGTTACAAACTATGGAAATTCTTTGTATTATAGATTTGATAATCTAAGAGCGTTTACAATATTATTGTTTACAATATTATTTTAATAGATGAAGAGACATATTTTTCTCTGTACATACATTCATAAACACATTCCAGACACAACATTTATTAAAAAATCACTTCCAAAAACAACCAAAAAAAGCTCTTTTTACGACCAACAAATTTCTCCTCGCAGTCTCTCCGAGTTCCAAAAAGTACCTTCACGATAACCATCAGCCCCTACGACCCTCACCGCGCGCCGCCACGGGTTATATACATAAAAATACCAGCCGTGCCTCGGCTCGCGCTGGCGCATCAGGGGAGCTCGAGAGAGAAAGAGAACAGGTTGCGTCGTCGCTCACCTGCAGTCAAAAAGCACTTGCGGCAAGAGAGGAGAGCGCGCTTTCTCCCTGGCCCTTATTTTCTGCGGTGCCAAAAGTTTGATAGCACTAAGCGAGCGGAGAGGGGCGAGATGAAAGGCGGCCCGGCGAAGACGAGGGGAGAGATGAGTTCGCGCGCAAGGTGAGAGGAGAACAGCTGCGGTAATGGCCGCGGTCTTGTCGGAGAGATGGTCGGGGAAGGGAGGAATTTTGTCAAAGTGGAGAGAAGGTTGATTGAAATGCGTAATTATGATTGTGTGTCGTAATTTTTTATGTGGGTCCGGCGGTGTATGTAAGCAAGCATGCGTAATGAGACGGATAAGTGGCGTGACAGTGCCCAGGCGAGCGCGGCCTTGCGAAATGATTGTATTTTTATTGCCCCGTGTAGTATAAAAAGGTAATGCGAAATGTAAGTACGTATTTTTGGAATTTCCAGGCAACCGATTACCCACGCACGTATACATAATAAATCCGGCTATTTTAAAGAATCACTTGTACAGACGCATAACATTCCTCATCGCACACACTCCAATGAAATCACTCTCGGACTATCCATCATAAACAATTCAGCCAAACACTCGCATAAATTAGCCCTGACAATCGGCTTATCCAAAAAAAATTCGAAAAGCCACTCTCGATTAAGCCTCCGCTACTCGTGCACGTGTACTCGTTAGTCGTAGGGGGCCGGGCGAATGTAGTGCGCGCGCGCGCGCCGCAGCGACAATAGGGACGCGGAGAGACGGCGCGGCGCACAGAGCGAGATCAACAAGTGGTTCTATATACTGCACACGCAGACACACGTGGGCCGTTCGCTCGATCCCCTCCGCTCACAGCTCTGCTTTCGCGCGCGCGGACAGCCTAAATTTAGCGCTCGCGCCTTTTTTCCCCTTCCGCTTTGCTAAGAGCGTAGGATTGGAGAGCGGGAGAGAGATGCAGGTAGGCTGCAGACTGGCTTCTATAAAACGGATTCGATGTTTAGCGCGAAACTGTAAATCGCGGGTTGTGGAATACTGGGGTTCGTATACGT
The DNA here is from genome assembly GCA_030522685.1 of Eupelmus azureus. Lineage (NCBI taxonomy): Eukaryota > Metazoa > Arthropoda > Insecta > Hymenoptera > Eupelmidae > Eupelmus > Eupelmus azureus. Next base: position 26,023 of record JAPYZA010000784.1, on the reverse strand, counting down.
ATCGAGTGGCTTGATGTTTCGACTGAACCGATAGTTTATATCTTTTTCAAACCCGAGAAAATAACGTCTTAACAAACTCTATTCCTGACGTTCATCACGAAAATTGCTTAAAACAATCCGCTCGCAACACACGCCACGAAGGTATATACCCGCAGCATCTCTTTGTCCGGACTCCGGCCACGATCTCGTGACTGGAGCATCCTCCTCGAGTGGCGAGTCGAAAAATGGCGAGCAGCGCGCAGCTATCCACGTAGACCCGCGCTTATACATCCATCCCATAAACGTTCTTCGCAAGAAGAAAGAAGACAGCCGCTCGCGGGGGCAGTCGAACACCTCCCACCTCTCTTTCTCTTTCTTTCTCAAGGATGCACTCTGCAAACTGCTCTCGAGCTCTGCAATGATAGCCCCGGCATCATATCCAGCCCGGGAGTCCGAGGATTTTCCGTGCGAAGCGATTATCGGTTGAGGGAGGCTTTGTTCGGGTTCGCGTGGTGGTTCGTTTTCAATTACGAATTAACGGAGCGTGATTGTTTAAGGTGTTTCTGCTGTGCTCGGCATCGTTTTTGGTATTGGATATATCCTTTATTTTGCCGTTGGGATGAAGTGATTTCGCGCGAGTTTCGATTGGAAATAAGAAGGTCGGAGTGGTTCGAGCGGTGATGGTGATTGGTGCGGCTGGACGGCTTGTTGAGTTGATCGGATTATTTCGTTTGACTACCGCGTTGTTATGTGTGGGTAAGCTTTATTTGATTGAAGCAATAGGATTTCAGGTTTATTTCACGATAAATGCGCATGTCTGTCTTGATTCAATTTATTGATTTAGAAAATAAGAGGAGTTATTCACGCTTTTCTTAATAAATCTTTTCGAACATTAACTATACTCACTAATGTAATTATAACTGTCGTTTAGGACCCACATAGGACTTAACAAAATTTTAACCTAATGGTCTAATGACTTAACTAATTAAATTCCTCCCCAGGTACCTTGATTAACGAGCCCTACACTTTTCAATTAAAGACCCCTAGGCAGCCAAAGAATCAACGATTCCCAAGCCAAACTCGATCTCCCGCCGAGTCTCGATTCCCTCGATTGCGTCGAGTCAGCAGAAAGCAAAGAAGAAGCAGCGCCCGAAGGTCGGCCGCGCGCGAGATGGACTGTGCCGATTAAAAAGGAGCCTGCGCGGAATGGCTCCGAGGGTGGTCAGAGCGAGCTATGCACGCTGCGCGAGCGCGAGCTGGTATTTCCGTCCAGCGGGAGATGCAAAACGCCGAACCGGATGTAATATCGAAGCCGGGTTTAATGGCGGGGATATGCGCTGGAGCGCGCGAAACGAGGCCAATGGTATGGCTGTCGACGGGGAAAGGATGACGAGGAAATTGATTGGGAATTGAGTGTTTGAGGTTATGTTCGATTAGGAGAGGATGCTGAGGAGTAGAAGGGTTTGTTTGTTTTAGGTGATCGAGTAGAATGTTAGGTCTTTCGAAATATTTGAATGGGTTGCGACATTTTTACAATTACGTTTCAACCTTACGACAAAGTCTATCCATATACGAGAGCTAGCAATTATACAAGAATTCATAATAAAACCAGAAGAAAGAATTTTAACAACTGATATTCATCATGCGTCAAGTCGCAACAATGTCGACAAGGCGAACCTCCACTTATAAGCGAATCAACATCGCCATTAAGCTCCATTTCGACGCTGCATAAAAAACCCTCCCCAAAAAACAACTCGCGCGAATTACACGTATATATATAAACGCATAGCTGGTAAATGGTGCATACCTCGCGCACCGTTCTTTTACAATCCGCTGTAATTTTCTGGCTTCGTTTTCCTGGACATTCCTCAGCGAGCTAAATTATTTACGCGTCTTCGGTCCATTTATCGCGCGCTCGCATTACGAGAGAACAGAAAAGGCGTAGCTTCTGAACGTACACGCACAAACACATAAGTTGAAGTACGTATACGTGAGCGCGTAAACGCGGGCCTATACCGAATTCACGGCGCGAGCGTAGGCCGAATTATCATTGCACTAGCGCTGCAGTAGGACGTACGAGAGATACACGGGGATAAGGACGCGAGTCGAATAATTTGGTGGGACTGCTTCTTTTTCTTTTGGTAGGCTGTGATCTATCGTGGCGTTTTGTTTGGATTTTGTTAGTTAGCTTCTTAGAGGCTGAGCCTGGTTTTGTTCTACTCTTTTGGTCTGCTTTGGGAGGGACTCTAAGTGTGGCTACGTGCTGGGAAAGAAAGGTGGATAGGTACGTGCGCCGATCGATGAAGAAGAGCGCGATTGTTGTTTACTTGGAGTAAGAAAGATTTAAAGATTTTTATCAAGTTGATGAAAAAAATCCAAGTAAAATAGTATTGTGGTTATTTAGTTGAAATTTCGTTACGTAGATTCTTTTGTTATTTGAAGAATTTAAAATAATTTATTAATGAATAATTTGGTAAAATTTATTGAGAAAGTTTACTGTTTTTAATGTTTCACACATGGTATAGTAACTTTTAAAAAGTGAGACTGATAAATTATATATTAGTAACACAAAATAGAGAAAGTTCTGAAAAATCGTGTTAAGAATAAATCGAATAATCCGCATACTTAATTACACGCATTCTCAAGCTTCCTGCTCCATTGTCTTTGGCCTGACATTTTAATTTTTAACACTTTCTTCTCGTCCTCGCTCTTTTCCTTTCTGTCTACTCAGTGGCTACGTGCTGAGAAAAACAGTCGAAGGATATTTTCGAGCTGGCAGAATCCGGATGCGAGGAAGGAAGTGATTACTAAAACAAAAGGAATAAGAATTTAATCGCTGTTTGTTGGGGGAAGATGGAGGGAAGAAAAAAAGGAAATCGATGATTAATGGATAGTCGAAGGTAGGGAATGACAAGTTCGAATTGATGGATGGTTGTGTACGTATGTGTGATGCCTTATTCCCCTCTTTTCTCTTCGTGTAATGAATATTACTTCTAGCCAGGGCTTTTTAATATGTACTGAACGCATATTGTTTTAACTCACAGATTTTTTACTTTTACTGCACGGAGTAAATAAAATGAATAAACATATGTTTTCTGGACAGAACAACATACGGATACATAGATTCGATGCATAGCAATGCTAGCTATTAGCATAATTTATTCATATACTGACGATTTGTTAGTAAATTTTTCAAAAACTGATTTTAAAAAATTAGTTTCTTGTTGTAAAACTAAAATATAAACTTCGACCCACTTATTCGGAAATATCTTAATTAACACAGATTTTGCCTTGGAGTAAAAATACATTTCGCAGTCCAAAAAAGGCCCACATCGAAAATTATTTTGATTTATGGATATTTTTTTCAACTTCCAAATCCAAATATACATCCACACCGACAAAAAATCAATCCTTCTCCCACATCAAGCCGCTCCGCCATCACGAAGCAAAAACTAATCGATCCTTCGATCTCTCTCCATCCATCGCCTAAACAGCCAGACCACGCAAATCTGGACCGCTGTCTCCTCCGGCCAACAACAAAAGCCAGAGCTCGCAGCTCGCCCTCATCGATCATACATCCTTATACACCCTTCGGGGCCACTTACGTCTGCGCCTATACTCCCACGTCTCTGCCCACGATCGCCAATATTTGAAGAAGCGGAAAATGCCGGTGCCACAGAGAAAGCAGCGTCCCTATCCTTTGGCGGTCCGAGCCGAGCAGAGAACACATTTTCGTTCCCTTTTTTAAACCTGTCGGCGCGCTCGGCTAGGATATATACGTGTTCTCGGCTTTTTTACCAAGGTTCGCGGAGCTTGTACACACGAGCCGAGTCGAGCTCGTCGTTTTGTTCGAGGCGAGTACTCGATGCTGGGTACGAAAGTGCACTCGCGTACGATGCTGTGACACGGGACTTTTCCTTTTAGATGTCGAGAAATATTAGAATCAGGCGCTTTTCGAAGTGACGTTCTGTAAGGAGAACCAGTTGTTTTTGGATGTTTTGAAGTTCGTAACTGGTTTTTTAATTGTCGACATTTCAGAATGCGTAATTTATTCATAATCAGAATTGATTAGTTATTATGACTCGTCAGAAGTAATTTGTTTCTTGAATGAACGAATGAGCACTGTTGAAATCTAAAATAAACCACTTTTATTAAAAGCTCATTATAAAATAGACTTCATGAAATTCACGCATCGTAAAGCAGTTTTTAGTCTCGATACAAAAAGCTAACACATTCACCTGACCGAAATCTCGATCATTACACTCAATAACGAAAAAGAGACAAACGGCCGTTTCCAGTAAAAGTAAACATAAGAGATTTACACAGTGCATTCCTTAAAAAACGACAGCGTCCGTATGGTGGCCTTTTTTCGGCCCATTGCTTGAAACAAGGACCGCGTGAGTCGTAAAAGTCAACGAGAAAACCGGGAAAGGACTTCAGCGACGAGACATCACGATATTCCCGTGTGTTTCTCGATTCATCTACAAAACGCCGGTGGGCTACTCTTTTCTCCCCTTTCATGTGTCCGTGTCGTCCCAGGCGAAAAAGTGGACACGCGAGGATGAATTTCAGTTTTTTTTTTCTTCGAGTGGTGGTGGGTCTTTTTGTAGGGTCTTATTCTTCAGTCTGATGTGCGATTGGATTTTAACAATGCATTTGTGAAGTCATAAAGATTTGATTTTCAGAGAATTCTGAATATAATAAATGGACATAATGATGACTAAAATCGATTTCTACAATTCATTGAATAATTCACAGTATATTCTAGGTAATACCATATTTTGAATAATTATTTTTGATTGCCTACAAAGATGCATGTGTATGAGTAAATAATGCATGACAAAGCCGTTTCTTTATCCTCAGATTCATAAAGCTTCACAATTTTTCATAAAAACTATACTACGTGCAAGAGTATAAAGTGAAACAATATTAACTTTTACATATCGCACTTATCTTATAAGGACGCTTTTTTCCAATATCCAGCAACTGGCATTCTTCCACATTTAATTATCTCCCCATCGGCCGTCAACCACCGTGTATCCACTAGAATCTCGCACACGTCATCGCCAACGCAAAAAGCCACAATCGCAAAGGATTATCGAGAGAGAGAGAGAGAGAGAGAGAGAGAGAGAGAGAGCGCAAAGAGTGAGAAAAAGCAGCTTTTCTCCTTCATCCCCCTTTTCGCTTTTATGCTCTCGGCCAGCGAGCTCAGCCGCGAAACAATACACGTAGCATGCGCTTGACAAAAGGCGCGCATCGAATCGCGACATTAGACTTTTTCAGAGTGAGAGGGAGAGAGAAAGAGGGAAGAGAAGGAGAGACGCGAGGCATATTACGCGCGGAGAGGAAATAACAGGTTGACGCACCTGTCCTCGAGGAGGAAGCTTTGTAGCCGTCGTTTTATGTTCGCTGCAGCAGCAGCAGCAGCAGCAGCAGCAGTAAAGCGCGCCTCTACAGAGAGAGAGAGAGAGAAAAACAGGCTGTGCGCGAGGTACTAGGAAAACGTAGTGTTACAAGCAGATTATGTAGGAGCCTCTAATATGGTAATCGCGGCGATTACGCTCTTGAAAAAGGGCTGCCAAGCGCATTCTTGACTTGGCCAACGTTTCGCGGATGGATTAGAGAGTACTTGTGGAGAGAAATTTGCTTTTAATGACGGGATTCAGAAGCTAGGAGAATTAAACCGGGGCAAACGTCCCGGGGCATTAAAAAGAGAGGCGCGCGCGCGCGGCTTCGCCTATATAAATAATTCATAATTCTAACTGAAAAATGACATTGTTCAGCGTGAGGTCGGGGCCATTTGCAATTGTAATCGGAAGGAAAACCGAAAATCATCATCGCCTCATTAAGCTGACCGGATGACAACGTCGAGACCGCCTGGGCTGAGTTGCGTATGGAGTTGTACAGAGTAGGCGATCAACTCTGGTAATGTACAAAATCATGCATCGCAGTTGGGTTATGCAATTACGGCTAAAACCGGAGGAGGAGGAAAATAATTGAAAACATGAAACCTACTGTCGCGTTTGATCTTTCTACAAATGTTGAATAAAGGAGTGTTCAATCTAAACAATCGTTTAAAGGTAAACTGTGTATCGTTTGAACGTAATTTTCAAGAAACCTTCGTAACAATCCGAATTAAAAACAGTAATCGCAATCATCCACGTGATTCTCAACTCAACGCAGCCATCAAAAGACAAACGATCATTAAACAATAACGTTACAACCACTTAAATCCTCGTAAAGCAACGAATCCGACACATACATAAACCGACAATTTTTTGCAAACGTCTCTCGTTTTCTCTCTCGTATATTTTTAGTCTCGCTTCCTCGTACGATCCGCTGTAGCTTTGAAAAAAAAACGAGCGAGCGGGACGTCAGAATCGGAGCGCAATCAATGAAATCGGAGCAACGTGAGCACAGCTCGGTTTGCCACTCTCTCATGCGCAAGGCTACCGGCATTAGCATTAACCGCTACTGCACTCACTGAGGCAAGGATGAGAAGAGAAGGAGAAGAAGAAAGAGAGTCACGCGTTGTCTTCTTCTTCGTCAACGTCCCGCGAGCATCGCACTATGGATCGATCCTGCGAGTGTGCGAGTTTATATATGTATACGCGGGACGAATTGAAAGAAGAGGAAGGAAGGGAGTGATGAGAGTACATACAGTGTGCGGAGAGGAGAAATGAGATTTATTTATAGCGCGCTGGAAAATGTTTTTAAAGTTTATAGGTGCGCGTTGCGTAAGTGATGGACGCATCTTGGACGGGGAGTTTTGGGAAAAAAAGCTAATGCCATGTTTCGAGTGGCAAAGTGGCCATTTTGCGGTGAGGTCGAACAGCGTCGAGTCTAGTGATTAGCTGCTTTTTTCGAGATTTTTATCGGAATGACTTGCTTTTTGGATCTCGGCTCGTAAATAGTCGGTTCTCTATACAAACAGCTTATGGATGGGTTCTACAAGAAAAACTTTTAATGTATTTTATAACAGTGCACTGTTTATAAATTAGTACATTTTATCAATTGCATAATACAATGACAATTTGAATAAAAAGCAAGCTTTAAAAACCTTGGTAAACATCAAAACTGATGCACTTTGAAAAAAAACAACCGACCAAATCAAGCCTGCCGATTCTCTCAAAACTTCTGTACCTACTCGTCCGAAACAGCTCCTAAACAGCGAACGAAAGAGCCCAGCCTCTCGCTTCCTACAGAGAAAGAGAGAGAGAGAGAGAAAGAAAGAGAGAGAGAGAGAGAGAGAGAGAGAGAGAGAGAGAGAGAGAGAGAGAGAGAGCAAAAGACTCGTCAGCAACGGGCGCAGCTACATCAGCTTCGCGTGTTTACCTCCTCTCTCTCTCTCTTTCTCTGGTGCGCGCGCCAACAACCGGTTTCTGTGCGCTCCTCTCTCTCTCCCTCCTCTCATCTCACACCTCTACTCGTGCAACGCGTCGTTGAGCGCGCACACATCCTCGTCGTCCTTTTTTACCCTGCTCCTTTTCGAGGCCTTTCTCGAACGCTCTATACTCTCAAATTTTCATATGCCGCTCCGTGAGCCGGTGCGGAGTGTTGGATGCGAATTTCGGGATGCGCAGAGTGCGAGCTACCGGTTTTTAGGAGAGGTTTTTGAGCCTGATCGATTTTGGAATGAGGGTAGGAGGGCCGGGCATATGTTTGCGAGATTTCGCAGCACTGATGGAAATGAGGGGACGGGTGGAGGTTGGCGGAGGTTGTAATTGGGTGATAAAGGTAGTTTTGCTTTTTAAGAGAGGTTTAATAGCCGAATTAATGGCGGGGACTGAATTTATTAAAGGGGATTGCATTGTTTTGATGAAAAATATTATTTTAATGTGGTAGGAGATTGACAATCTTATTTACAGTTATTACTCCAAAATTTTATGAAAGCTAATTAAAAATAATAAGGTTTACGAAAACAAATTAATAATTTGCGCTATAAAACGTAACCATAATAATATTTCGTCTTAGCACGATACCGATAAGTTATGAACCCGGCAGAGGATGAAATCTGTGTATGTATATTGTATAAATTATATATTCATTAATATTCAATGAAAGTTTCTCTGCTAGCGCGCACCTCGATATGATCTGTTTGCCGAGCGGCGCAATTTCAATTTATAAGATTCTTAGATTTAATGAGTTTACGTAACAGCCAACTGCGCATCTTGTCGCCCATGATTTTTAATCTTAATTCCAACAACTATTCCCAACTCTAATTCAAACCTTACACTCTCCATTTTCCAATCTCGAACTTTACGATACCAGAGTCAAAGCAATTCACCGACACCATATCAATTTGCAATCGCCACTTTTACAGACGTACCTCTCCAACAAAAAAAGCGTATCACGCAATAAATCAATCTCCGAGCGGACTAGATATATTTTTTCCACCGACAAACCATCATAACGCGCAAATCCGCGTCGTTCTAACGGACACTCTTGGACTCGTTGAATTTCGCGGTGCGTTCAAACGACCTACGGCTTGATGGATGTCTCCTCGCGCTTTTTTCTCCATCGCTATATAACGCGTACGTGTTCACGCTGTTTTCTAAGGCAATTGCCACCGGTCTTCTGTCCTTGTTGACGCGCGCCAGCTAGAGCGCTAAGATATGCGTATTACGCACACGCGCGATTTCACGTAACTGTATTTTTTTTTCTTCAAACTTGAGCTGTGGCGAAACACCTGGAGAAAAGGCCATTACGAGCTCGCGGCTCCCTGAGCGTGACAGTCTTTATTTAAATTTTATGGGAAAATGTTTAGGTGCTGGGATACTTTGGAGTGCCGGTAGCTGTGCTACGCTGATTTATCTGGAGGGGTTTGTGAATTGAAATTTTCTTTTATTCCAATTTGTCGGTAGAAAAGTGTATCTTTTATTGTGAGCTTCTGAAATGAGCAAAATAATAATTTTTTGTGAACGGTAACAGACAGAGGACGTTTCCTCGAAATCTCTAGTTAAATTCATTATTACCCAACTACCCATCCCGCATTCTTCAACATCCAGGCACGCGCATCTCACGACGAAAATAAACTCATCACCAACAACAAAAAAAGTCAAGAAACGCACACAACCGAAAAGCATCCCCTCAGCCTACTATACACTCCAACGTCCCACGGACTACCAAAAGTGTATACACACTCCAGTTCTCAAGAGCGTCTGTCTCCACAGGCTCAAGCGAAATCGATCCCCATTGTCGGTTCACAGCTCGTATAATCGCGAGCCGGCCGAGAAAGGAAAGTCAAAAGAGCGCGGAGGCGCGCGAGAAAAGCCCCCGAAAGCAGTGGGAGGCCGCATTCGAAAGTCTTTAAAACTTCGACTCGGCCGCTTGATTTACGGAAGGGATCGCTCGCAGGCCGGAGCTATTGTCCTCACGTGCGTTTTTTCCACGGACACGAGCTGCCAAGCGCCGCTGGCAAACTGGTGCGGGAATTTTCCAGGAGATTCTTCCTTTTTTTTCGAGGAGCTTTTGTGCGAGGTCGAGAGGGAAATGTGGAGTTACGTGGGAGGATGGGGGAGAGGTTTGCCCTTTTGCTGAGTGGGCTTTGTTCGGTGCGGTCTGGCGCTGGATGGTCAGTGAAAAATGTGTTAATTTACATGTTGCATGCGGCGCAGGAGCGGTGCCGTTTCAAGCTGAAAAATTCAGGCGATAGTGTTCCAGGTGTGAAATATTGTTGGTTTTGTTGTTTTCGCCGATAGAGCAGTTTTGTTTTCAACTGCAAACTTCAGAAAATAATTCCCAGATAATAGATAAAATGCGTACTTTCAGAACATTAAATTTTTTTCAATCCAGGAATTCCTGAATTCACAAAGAGGTCGCTCGTCTCAGCCCTAGCAAAAACGTGTGAACTTCCTAAAAAACGAGACCACAGAACGATCAAAAATTCGCAACGATCTATTCCAACCCAATAAAAGTATCAGCATGTACTCAATTAAATCGAACAAAACTATACAACAATCCATGCCAGTCTTTCTCCCAATATGACCACGCATCGAACTCCCAACCTTCCTCCAAATATACGCACACTCTCCGCTCGTCAATCTCAAGGTTCGCGCGAATTCGCGCCGGTCTCGTAACCCCGAGGCGGAGCTCACCTCCTTTTTTTACAAACGCCTGCACGTGCGGCTCAAACTTACGCCTGCGCGCCCGCAATCTTAATTAAAATCAGTTGACATAATCGACGCGTAATCCGTGCCCGCGCTCTGCTTTTAATTGCATTGTTTTTTATGATGATTTATACACGAAATCCGAATGCTTTTACATAATCCATGCGACAAATTGTCCAGTGCGCTCCTGCAACGGAGACCAAGCGCCAATTACCCTCGCGCTCTGCAATGTTACTTACGCGCTCCACTGCGACATAAAATTCCGATCGCGGATTTATTAATACCTCGGAACCGTCTATACGCATGAACGTACTTTATACTCGCCGCCTCGGGTACACGGCGCCAATTAGCTAAATCGTTTGGGAGCGCGGCCTTACTCTCCTTTACAAGCCACGAGCGCGTAACGGACGTTCGAAAATGCAAATTTACCGAGCGTGAAAGGGGATGTTACTTTATGCGATAGTGCAAGCGGTGATAGTGCGTTTCTAGCTCGCACATGCGTAGATTAGCTTTTCTTTTATTCGCCTGGGAAGCTTTGGAGGAGGTGCGTTGCGTAAGGATGCTGTGAGAAGATTCCTGGTTGAACGATCTAGTTTGGGGATTTAGATAATAACTATCGATATTTAGAAAGTCTCGCTTTGCATAATATCGGGTTATACTGCGCTTCTTGGATTGTGAGAAAGGCATTCGTCCGTTGCTCAACTGTTTGCGTTACTTTGCGCCTCTTAACGAAGATTTAAAATTTCACCTTCGAGCTGCGAATTTTCTAAGTATCCTATTGATCCAAGCAAACTCACAATACCCTAACTACACAACAATCAACACCAGCCACTTGCCTTATCCAAAAAAACAAAATTCGCCCCAACAATAACCAGCCTCGAAAACAGAGCCGCGTGCCAAAATCGCCGAGCTCAGAACCGCGCGTAAATTATATTCAAAAGTACGGCTCTCGCATGCATCGCATTCCCACGGCGAAAGCACGCGCGATCGTAATTTCCCGATCGGATGCCGCTTGCTCATGATGCCGACTTGTGTGTTGCTGTATACGCGAGCGAGCGCGCGCACGATCGAATTTTTCATCCGATCGCCAAGTGCAGATGTGTGTGCACCTTGCGGCATTTCCCCGCGAGCCACGCGAGTGCTGGAATGCCGCGAGGTCGCCAGCGGGGATCTTCGGCTGGTGGCTTCTGCGTGAATGTATAAGTGGTTGTGGGTAGGAGGGGGGTCAGGGTGGAAGGTGGCTGGCTTTTGGTGAAAGGTCGTTTGGGATTGTGCGGGTGGTTTTTTTGGAGCGAGGAGGAATTCGAAGTGTGGGATAAGAGATGGCTGTGTGGGTTGTGTTGGTGTAAGAGTTGTTTTTGTGGTTGGTTTTTAATTGAACGGGTTATGCGTTACGGTTACTTCAAATGTCTTGTTTGTGAAAGAAGTGTACGTATTGTGGATGAAACGAAATAATCTGATTTGAAGATTATTGATAGTTTTATTTTAGTTTTAGTCTGATATTAAATTTAATGAAATGTTATTTCTCAAGCTTCTTTTAGCAATAAAACTGAAGTTTCAATCGATAATATTAAAAGCATCGGTTTAACACGATGGGAATATGATAGCTTGCACTATTTTCTGGATGCGCGATTAATAAAATTTACAACATATGATTAGATATCATCCTCACTTCTCACGTAAATTCTCAATCCCAACCAATACCCACTCTTCATATCCACAAACGTTCCCATATCCCGCCATATAATCCACTCAAAAAAAATCCCCATTACAAAACGCCGGCATCGCGTAAAAATTATATTTAGCCGTTACGCGTATCCCGTTGGCGTACAATCGGCAAACAAGCTTATCATAACCAACTCTCTAGCCTACGTGATCGGCACGAAGCCAGAGCGAGATGCAAAGAAATAGCCGCGCTCGGCTATTCTCGCCTTGGAATATATATCAGGCGCTCGATTATGACAGACGCGAAGAAAATCGAGCGTTCTGCGTAGGGGGACATCGGAAATACGGTGAAAATGTTAATGATCCGGTGGAAACGCGCGCGGATTGGCCAATCGCGGCATCCGGTGTGCGTTTGGGCGGAGGAAAAGCGCGTTATTAGTGCGGATTAAGAAAAAAGTTAATAAGAGAGCTGACGTATGCCGAGGCGTCGTGGGCGATTGGACGGGTTATTATGCACGGGGGAGGCTGGTTAATGTGTGAGATTGTTGTAATGGACCTGTTTTTTTTTGTTGGAAAGAGAATTGTTTTGTAATTTAAAGAATATTTTATTTATGGTCAGTGTTATCTAACTTTTTGAGAAGTAGAAAGATGGTGAGAAATAGTTGTAACAGTTTTTCTTATATTTATATTTAACATCTAATTATTAATTAATTTGGCGCATCTCTTACTAACGATATTCTGAAAAGAATCATAACTATTTTTCCATAAAATATTTCTCTATTAATATATATTACGAATCCAAAATATTTCTCTTTACAACTTCTTTAACGATCAATAAATTTTAATAATTTACGCAATCCAACGAACAGCCTTATTCGCTATTTTCTCAGAACGTTATTACTCATAAAAACTAAAGGCTAATAAAAAGCTGTCAATTCCGAACACCTCTGCCCCTCTAATCCACGTTTCTCGCGAACTCGCTTTTGTTTCCTATATAGCTGCCATAAGAATACGGCAAGGACTAAAAAAAAAAACCTGCCCCAGAGCTGTTCGATCTCGGCCTAGTGTAGAGCGCGCGAACCTAAATCAATTCCGGGCAGTTCGAGGCGTGACCACGGTCGAAAATTTACCGCAGGATAATACTTGAAGACTCGCCGGCCTATGGTCTATCTCCTCGTGAGATATTTTTCGAACTTTATGGCGCCCGAACAAATTTCGCCAAAGGCGTTGAATTCGTTATTTAGGGTGATTAATTGTCCGTTCTGCGAAAGTGTATACTTATGCAATTTAAAAACTTTTGTTTTAATAAGCAAGTTTATTAGTTCTCACAGAGTTTCCTGAGCAAGAAAAATCATTTAATGAACTATATAAGCTTTTTACCTCGTAAACAATGACTTGAAACGACCTAGATTTTCGGTCATCAAACATTCCAGCCACCCCCTTTCGGAATTCCTCCCCGCAAGACAATCGCTCCGTCACGAAACGCACTTGGGCTGCTGCACGCTTATCGCGCGGACCGCAAGAGTCAACCGGCCAAGCGCGATACGCGCTCGTTTATGTATGTATATATATATATACACGTTTACAAGTTGCACTATTCGACGACTGCGCAACTGAGCGCGCTCGTGGATTATTCGTGGCGAGACCGCAGCCGACTCCTGCTCGGTTAATATTTTTTTTTTTTTTCATCATTCTTGACTCTGGGACAATGAGATATAGTCGAGGAGTGCACATATAAGCGCGAGTTGCGAAAGTTTATACCGCGCGTGCGGGTCGTTAAACAAAGCTGATGCGTGCCGAGTGCTGCGAAGTGCGGGAGGTGGATGATTGAAGTCTGATGGATTTGTAGGTCGAAGTTTGATGAGATTTTGGGATTGTTAGTTGGAGGTCTGAAGACTATTTTCGATGAGAATTTTCGATTAATTGTAAGCTAATTTTTTTAGCAAGTTTGTTTTTCATGATGTTTATTTTATTCGCCTTGTTGTCCTAGTGGGTCCTTACATTAGTTACACGCGAAGTCTAATGACGAATAAGGTTGATTGAATGTTGTAGTTATTACCAACGGTCGTCTAGTAATTTATTACTCATCAAAAAATTGTTTTTCTTTGGCAATTAATACATCGGGTTGTTGAACAATTACTACAGTACACAAGAAAATTAGAATTGAAGTGTTGAATGTCACTGATGGAAGAGGTGATAGACCAAGAGTCTGATGAGCAAAGGTGATTAGCTTCGCTCCAATATCCAAGCTACTCGATCATTAGTAAAGTGATTCAATTATTTTTCCGCTCACCTGAACCTTGGCTCGGTCTCTCGTGCGAGCGCGCACAGCGACAGAGCCGAGGTGATTTCATCGATCCTTGATCGCATTATTAGTAGCGACGTATGCAGAATGCGAGATATGCGCAGCGCATTTTCCTCTCTTAAACACAAACTGCGATTCATTTTTTCAAAGATCTGACATATACATTTTAACGTATCAATCATAATCTTCTACGTTTAAGCTCAAGAATCCATGCATTCGCTGAGATGATCTTTAACCTCATCATTCGAAATTCAACTCAATAATAACTCAATCCCGAACCATCACCTCAAACCGATCAAACATTCACAGCACGCGTACGGTTCAACACTTGAGGGCAATCATACCCAAACGACTCGGCTCGATCGGCACTCCATTACGGAAATTACAAAGCCCATAGTGTCCGCTCGCAGCTCTTCCTCATCACTTCATCCTAGAGAAAATCTTTCTGCTTCTAATGAAGGGTGTAAGCCTTTACTCATGCGCATATCCACACCGCTCTGCGATCTTGTATACGACGATGCATCCTTTCTTCACGAGGCTTAACTATACAAGCTCCAGCCAAATGCAAATGCGATGCGGCGCTCGAGATACGCGCCAGCTCTGATAAATCGATAGAGCTGTTCGATGAGAAATTTATCGCGGCGAACAATATAAATATGAGAGTTGAAAGAGGAGACGAGTGTGTAGGTATGCATCTAGCTGATTGGGTGTATGGTTGAGGTAAGGTGGATTTATGAGGAGAGATTCTGAGTTGCGAATCCGGTGAGTATTTATATTATTAGAGAGGAGAGATGCGGGAGATTGGCGGGGATTTGTTTGTCCGAGATGATTTGAGATTAGTTTTAATTAAGGTTTTTAAGGTAATAAGAGGTGATGCAGTGCGGCGAGATGATAGCGATGCGGTGTTTGCGATTGTAAGGATGGTTATCCAAGGAGTGAATCCCAATTTTGTTGTTCTGTATCTAGTATCGATATCAGGCAAGTAACGTTATTGTTGAATTATATTATTTAACAGCTGAATAAAGCGATCGGCGCATTATGAATTTGAATAACAAATCCAATAAATTCAATTAGCCTATCTAGCAACTTTTAATCCTCAAAAAAATCCTTTCGCGCGATAAATCATAAAAACTGGTTAATCAATTCCCACTATCAGCAAAATTAAAACCAAAAACCATTAATCCCGCCGGAGACTAAAACCTCTCCCCTGCACAGCGCAAATTCCATATCGCGAATTCAAAAAAATCGATAAAGCCAGTGTACTGAAACCCACCTTTTTCTTTCAATAATACAATAAGAGTCGCTCGCGCACCTCGGCTCCTTCTACATACTCGAGCATTTATCGCTCGGCGAGTGTGTAGCGTTATATATATCGCGCCAGCTAGCGAGTTTGAAATAAGGCGCGCTTATCGCGCTGCCCTTATCGCCGTCTTTCTACCTTCGCGTGCTTGCTCTCTCGGTCTGGGAGAGGACAAATAACGCGACGCGTGGATTTCTTGGCTTTATTGCCTCGGTAATGTTGGGCTTCGATTATGTACGTGTTCGATGGATGGTTTTTTTGAATAGTTATGTATATGGCGGTAGGTTTGCAAGTGTGATCGTTATGTATGGGCTGGATAAGCTAATCAAATATAGATTTCAATTGAATTGTAATTATCGTGATCTAATCGCGAAACAATAAATAATTACTCGGATTAATTCTAATCAGCGTTAATAATCTCGCGAATGTTTTTTTCGCTGCGATTGCATAATCGGCGTCATGTTTGACATAATAATGCGAGCACGTGTTTACTCTCAGTATATAGGACTAAACAAACGCGCCATTCAAGCTCTCCTTTGGAGTGGGACTTCACCGAAAAGCGTCGGCCGCCATTGCTACGGCCCTGAGCTCTGTTTTCGTCAGGCTCACGTATCGCAGTATAACTGCTATATTCCACTACTATCGAATGTGATTCCCGGCTTCTTAATGGTGTTTACGCGGCGGAAGCCACCCCTGCAAAATTTATTATCTTGCTAAAAATATCCAGCGTGTACTACTTAAAAGAATTTTTAAAATATGAAAATCGCATAAACAATAGCATTAATAAAGCAGTGCGCTTTTTAATTTTCATTATAGACAATTGCATAATTAAAGAAAAAAAACGTGTCCGCAATTATGGCGTGTCCGTCTGCAAAACAATTTTATCAACGGCAATTATTCCCAAGTACAACAACGTTTCTAATCGCAGATTCGATATACCGATAAGCGCTCGCGTGCAAACAAAAAATATGCAACCACAGCGCGCCTAGAATTTCGCAGCGCGTGCGCAAATATTTAGCAATCGGTTCGCAGCTCCCCTATAATCGGCTTTGTAAATTTTTCGATGCTCGATAAGCCGTAGTGCGTAAAACCGAGCGTATTCCAATCGGACTCGAAATTTTAAATCGCCATCAATGATTCATGATTTAGAATCCAGAATTTTGCGGTATCATCGGAAAAGTCAAGGGCAGCACGGGTGGGTTAGAATAAAAATCGTTACGCGACTTTATACAGTTTTGAGAACGCGCGTGTCGAGCTCGTAAGTAAGAAGAGAGGCTAGGGGATCTCCAGTGACATTCGGCTTATCGAAGGCGTCGCCGGAGTTTTCGCATCTTTGAGCTTACGTCAGCCGAGAGATGCACTTTCCTGTGATACCGCGCGATCGCGTTACTTTATATATTAGATTGTTATGCTGTTCGCGGCATTAGTTTGATCAATATTTACATTCTAGAGTGCAGTTGAGGCTGCTTAATTGCAATGATCGAGTGAAAGATGATGTTTTATTTCGGTTATACTTTTTCGTTCTGCCGAATAAATTCTGTCGAATTAGCATATTTAACCAGAACTATAATTCTTTTATTCAAGACAAAACTTTTATTCCTCACTATCGACAATAATTATTTTATCTCAAACTTCTATTTCCAACCGCAGCCTAATCTTAACTTTTCAATCGCATCGACATTAAATTCCCCGTCCACATCTCAACCCATAATTAACCCCCCGGCAAGCTTATACTTCAATCCAAGCATAACGCATATATAAATCGCGCATTGTCGCTCGGGAAAGAACCGTCGGGAAAGAGTCTGCGTCCAGATACCAGATCTTATCTGCGATTGTACCTATCACTGTAAAATTTTCACTTATAAATGAGAGAAAGTGTATACACGACGTCTCTCCTGCTTACGTACGCAAAAAAAGAGCTCAGCAACGGTTCTCGTTCTCTAAGCAATCAGAAATCGCAATTCGACCTGCGCGCTATATACCCAAGAGCCAGCGCAAAAAGGGACTCGAGCCGATTTCCGGAACCAGTTTGACGACGTCGCAATTAACCGCGCGAGGGAGAGAGAGAGAAAGAGAGCGCAAAGTGTCGCCCCGTGTTGTCGTCGCCGAGAGTAAAAGTGCTTTGTCGATCGCCGTGTCGCTGGCGCGCGCGACTGTAATTTATTCCGCTTTATTTCCAATTCATGCATATATACGTTTCTTTTTGCGCGAGGCCCGCGTGTCTTTAAAGGTGAAAAAAGGAGGAATTCGGAGTTTGAGTAATAATGGCTTTAGGTTTTTTTCTTTTCGTTGTTGTATACTGGAGACTGGGAGTTTGTAAGTGTAGCGATTTTTTGTTCGGGTAGGAGCTGCATTGTTGTACGGGTAATGGCTTATTACGGAGTCGTGGATGTGGTTTTATTGATCTGAGATTAATTGTCGCTGTTTTATTTTTAGCATGCTGCACTTGACGTCGTTGTAAGGTTTAACCTACTTTCTTGTTTTTTATGCTTTTCGGCAAGATTGGTTCGCTTGTAATTTATCGTTTAGTAATTCATTATTTTATTTCACTTTTACATATATTATACTGAAAAAATATACGTTATCCCTACTTATTCAAAACAAAAATCATGCATACACATTTCTTTCATCAGTAGTACAGTTCCATTTCACTACAGAAAATATCACACATTCAGAGAAACGAGAAAGAAAAAAAGATCACGCCCAGACGACTCATTATACAAATGTCGCCTTCTTTCTTTTTTTTTCTTAACGCATTTCAAAGCATCAGAAAATACAGTTAAGACACGTCCTTATTTTTCGAGAAAAAAGTCTTTCTCTCCCCCCCTCGCGGCTACAATGCCCCTCTTTGTCACTTCGAGAATCGCAGAGACAAAAAAAAAAGAAACTAAAACGCGTTAACTGGAGCTAAAGCCGATGCTAATTTGCTCGCTCGCGCGATTCCCGCTGTAAGCGAACATTGAAATTGCTAATTCCGTACAAGGCGACGGGAGAAAGAGAGAAATCGGTAAATTCGAACGTAGCTTTTTCTTTGCTTTTCGGTTCTTTTTGTTTCAAGTGGATTTTCTAAAGTTGGAAAGCATAGGAAACCGGTGGGGGAGGGCTGAGTGCGTGATTCGTTTGAGAAAATGGCTGGGTGCGTATAGGCTAATGAGTGGTACGAGCGGCGCATGTGAGATGTGGAGGGAACGAAGCTGCTGGGAAAATTTTTAGCTGGAAAGAGTGAAATTTGTCTTTAGGTTTTTGATGCGTTGTATAATTAGTTTTTTTTCTAAATTTTTAGCTCCTTGATAACTTTTATGATCTCTTACATCGATACTAATTGAAAATTATTTTTTTATTCAAATTTTTAATTTGATATTTTAGTTACGTGTTTGTTTGTACAAAATTGTAAGAGCAAGGCTACATAAGACCATTAAATTAAGATCCTCGAACAAACTGAATAAATTATAATTACATCCCACAAGGATCACAATATACCAAGCGAAAACGCCGACCTCAAATGAAGCAGTTCATAATTTTACACGCCGCGCAGCTAAACGCGATCTTTACTGCTTCATAATACGCGCGGAATTTTTAGAGCTTAATTAAAAAACAACTACACGTGTGCAACTTGGTGCGTTCAATTTTACGGCAAAATATACGCATCGACCTTCGCGTGAGCGCGCCGTTAAAAAAGCAAAGAGCGAACTGACGGCCTTGCTCCGCGCGCCTCGTGGAGTGCAAAAATCACACCTCGGCTTCGCGTAGCCCTTGCTTCCGAGAATTTTCACCGATCTTATTTAGCAAGCCTGCTCTAAATATCGCCCGACTTTTGCGAATTTTCATTGTTGAGGCGGAGCCGCTGCCGGGAGTTTTGCAATCGGACCTGTTCTCGTTACTGGTAAACACTGGCTTTTTTAAAACATCAAACTCACGGTAAGTCCTTATAAAATTGATTTTATAAACGAAGAAAAATTTTCGTCTCCCATTATCCCAGCACCATCGTAAAAGCAATAACCTCCCGCAACCTCACTCCTCCCTCATAAAAATAACCCCGCAGCATACAGCACTCCCTGATGTTTAACCCACCTCCCATTTCCCTCCCCATTTTACCGCTCTTTTCCACACTGCAATTCAGAGCACGCAGGCTCCATTCAAAGAGCCAAGCCAAGCTCTCCTCTCCTCTCCAAAGTCGTGCATCGCCTCTAAAAACACCACGGGCACATACCCACCTACAGCACGCTTCTCCCGCCAGCCACAGCAGCCTCCTCTCGCGGCGAGTATGCGCGCGCGATCCTCGCCCTCCTTTCTTTGTGCGCAAGCCTGAGTATATAGAAGCGCGCGGGCTGCTGCTCTGCGCTTCCTCGAAAGTGAATTCGCGCTTCTTGCCGAGGAAGGAAGGAAGGTGAGGCTTGGGATGCCGGTAAAAAAGAAGGGGGGGAGGGGGATTGGCTGGAGGTTGTCGAGAGGTGTTGGCAAGGAGGTTTCGGTGGTTTTTGCCTGGCGGAAAGGGTTACGTGATTTTGTTTGCTGGATATTAATGATTTTTTGCGCGGGGCTGTGTCCTTTGGGGTGGAGAGAAAAAATTGTGAACAGGATGAGGGAGAGGTTATTGCGTTTATTTTTAGGGGAGCGGTTGTTGGTTTTGTTTTTACGGGGCGTTGGATTTTTTTGGTTTTATGGGTTGATTTAATTTGAATGATGTTCGCAGTTGTTTGTTGTAGAATAAGGTAAGCGTAGACACTAAAAGTTTGACTCAAATCGTTGCCTATCAAGATTTTACCTTGAGAACCCGACATAAAACTATGTCGGAAGAATCACTGTTGATATTTAAAAATTATCTTCATAATCGAACGTATTTCTTGCAGTACCTAGCGCAAAAGAAAACAATATTTTGTCCTTATTCTTTAGGTATTCCTCGAAAACGATCTTTTCTTATTCTACCGAAAAAAAAGAACGGAAACAGCTCCGAATCAGTCCGCTAAGCCACTTTAACCGTAAATTCGCTATCCCCAATGCGCAACCTCTTTATCTCTTGACAAAATCCAAATTATACAGGATGTAAATTCCTTTCTTCTCCTCCTTCCACTCGCAGCAGAAATAATTTTATATCTCGCCGATACAGCCTCGACTCCGGCATCTATGTTTCTCTGCTTGAAAATCGCCAGGCAGATTATCGACTCGAGAGAGCGCGAGAGATCCGAAAAGGAAGGAGAGAAAAACGGCCTCGACGTACGAAGGAAATTCCTGTGAAGCTTCCGAGACGCAAACACCTCGACGTGTAGCTGAAGGTACAGGAGCCCTGCCGCGATTATTGCGCTTGGTTGTTACACTACAATTACCCAGGAATCCTTCGATGTCTGTTTGGTAGCTGTATGTGTATTGTGCCTCGATGGTTTCTTGGATGGAAGTAGGTAAAGGAGTTTGTAATGCGCCTGGTTAGCGATCGACTGAATTTTGCATTGGGGACGTTCAAGAGTTCGAGCGAGTTGCTGTTATTGTTGTTTTGAATGGGAGTAGTGAATTTGAGGATAGAGTTTGTACCGTTTAAGTGCGGATGTTGGAAGTAGTACAGAGCAAGATAGCCAGACTTGACCTTTGTGATGAGGCTTTTGATACTCTGTATTTGCAAAGTTTAGACCTATTCAATTTTACTCTTATCTGCAAGTAGTTGTAGTACGTTTTCTAACTAAATATTCATAATAATAATAGGAAAATATTTTAAATAATTTAATAATAGATTATACTTGGATTACTTTAATTGGTTCGTTCCAAATGTTACCTTCCAAATGCAAACATTGATTTTCACTCTCATCAAATTTCATATTTTAATCATCAATTATATAATTGAATCGATTTTAATTTAATAACCCAAACTCATAATGGCCAACCCATACATTAACCCATTACTGAAATCAATATCCTAACCCATCAAACATCTATTAGAAGGCATCGTCTATCCACCGATCCCGCGTGTTCAACAGCGTAATTGCCGATAAGAACAAGCCCTTCTAAATTAACACAACATATCCACCGCTCATTACAATGTTCATCCCAGCGGCATGGAAAATTTTGCCCGCATATGCACGCATGTAAATTTGCGCGGCATCACGCACGCCGAGAAAATCGTCCGAATCCGCGCGGCAAACATTGTAATCTTCATTATCGGAAATAGCCGAGGTACTTGTGTCCTTGTCGAGTTCATTTTCTCTCCTCCCTCTCTTTCTCTTTCTCTCTCGTCCTTCGCATCGCGTTTTCATATGTGAGTATATATACACTCAGATATCCAAGCTCTACCGCCGCCGGCGTCGACTCGCGCCAATCACGCCGAGCTGAGAAGGTACGAAACAAAGTGTTTTATGCCTCGTGCTCGAGAGCTTTTTTCGAATTTAAGAGCTGGTGTTACTTTTGTTTTGCGTTCATTGAGTTATTTGTTGCAACTGAGAAGGTGTAATCTTTTGAGTTGGATAAAATAGTGGGTAATTCTGGTAATTTGGTGAACGTGGAGAATGAATAGAATGAAGAATGATCAAATCTAAATGAACAAAAGTTTTAAAACTATTGATCAAGGGATTTTAAAAATCTACTTTGAATATAAATTTTACAATCTATCTACAGCTTTTTTTAGAACAGTACAATTTAAAATTAAATTCAAAACAGTGCTTCCACAACACCCGTACAAAATTCCTTCAAAAACCACCAGCTGTCCCGAAAAAATCCTCTCACATCACTCTCAAGATTTTCTCAAGAATCAGCTCGACCTTTCCCATATCCATATCCCCGCTACACTCCACCCTACTTAACCTCCCACGAAAAAGAGCATCGTAACACAACCGAGCACGAGCCAAAGGCCGTTCTACCACAGACGTGTCTACTACATTCAAGCCGAGAGAAGCTACAGGGCTGCTGTTGCTACTGCTCCCTCCCAGACTCGCAGCCGGCGCATCTGTCGGCAATAAAACAAGCACCTGATCGCTATCCGCCATTATTATAAACTGTGCGCGAGCGGTATGCGCCGCAGGTATGCCAGCAACGACTGTCATTGTTGCAGGAACGCTGCCCAACCTGCTGGCAGCCTTTTCAGGGCTTTTTTATCGGTTTAGGGGGAAGGAATTTGTATGTTGGACTGCGGGGTGAGTATTTGGGGATCAGAACATTTGGAGTTGAGAATTTTTAGTTTTATTTTTATTTTTAACGCAATTAAAAATGTATCCACTTTATTTTATTTCTAACTCGGCGCAACGCTTACATGCACACCTAACCAACCGAAAAAGTGACTCGCGGGGACCTCGAAATTGGCTATAATCGCGAGGTTCGATCGGCGCATCGAGCTCGCGCTACAGCGCGATCGTATAAATCAAGTCGCGCGCTTCAAGTTCGCCACGAGAGGGAAAGAGAATTCGGCGAGTAGAATAAGAGCCCTTTCCGAGATACCCGGCTAACCGGCGCAGCAGCAACGAGTAACGATCGCACGTTAGATTAGTTTGCCATTTTGTTTCAATGCTAATTTGCTGCTGCTTCTCCGCGAATCTCATAAATATTTTCGTTGTTAAAGGGCTATCGTTTTTTTGGATGCTACGATCTAGAGAGGTATGGGTGTAGTGTCGATAACCGCCTTTTTTTTTTAAATAAATGAGACGTTTTTTTTCTTCGTGAGTAATTTTAGGTATTAATTGATTAAAAAGTAAATTTTCGGCTCTGGAATAGCTTTAGCTTGATCGATGATCTATTCTCTTCTGTAAGCTACTTAATTTTATTTTAAAATTTATTATAATACCTCAAATAAATTAATTTTACTACACTAACAGAGTTTGTTTTATACCCGAACTCAAATATACATAATACCAAATATTTATCAAAAACAAAATAATATAAATCGCCTTACGATATCAGCTTACAGCCAAACGATCATATCCTTTAAATCTGATTATATACTCTTTCCATCACACACACCATTCTTCAACTCTCCATTCATAAACAACCAAACCAAACTAAAACATCAAAAGAATTTCCACTTACCGGCACAGCAAATTCCTCGCAGCTGCTCCTCTCTTCTGTTCCATTTCTCCTCACGTTCAGCGCGCAGTTCTAGATTAGCCAACGATCCTGCCTCCGCGAGCGATTCGTTAATTCGAGCAGCGCTAGTCTAACGTGTACCGCAAAATTGTCGCCCGGGGCTTATCGATCTCTGTATTATCCATTGATCGGCGGCCTGCAATTTTCCAGCCGATGCTCGAGCGATATAACGTGCTGCGAAGGTAGAAGAAAACGCGTGACAGGCCGAGTGGTTGTGTAAGTGTCAACCCTTGCGCGATTGATGGTACGATTATAAATATGTATAACGTGATTTGATGATTTATGCGCATTGGTTTGTTGGCTCGAATTAGAACTCGTGTTATTGAATAAATTTTTCTAAAACGATCTGAATTGAATATCACAAAACCGTTGTTTCTTAGAAATCATAACTTCATTGTATATTAAATTCTTCACGCCCGAGTGAATTCATATTCCCACATTTTAACATCAAAACAATCCTCTAATTTCCGCGTACCCCTGAGCTTCGAGTAATTCATTCGAACCCCAAATTGAGCCAGCCCTCGTCGCAACCTCGGGAATTACATCGATAAAAGATTTCTCGAGCGGCCGGCAATCATCTAAAATCACAGGAGACGCACACGTATAAGCAACGCCCCCTAACGTAATAATTCGCACCGCGGCGCGCGTGAGAAGAATCGGGCCCGAACTACTTCGGGGAAGTATACCGAAATTCCGACGTAGTTTTCTGCACCGGTCCCTTTGCCGGCTCTTATACACTCGAGAGAAAGAGCGAAAATTGCGCAATTTGAATTCCAAGCCGGTACAAGCGCCCCGAGATGTAACTTTGCGCGAATTGAAGCGGAGAAATTATCGTTTGAAATTGGAGTCTATGGTAAGGAGTGATTTAGTTTCGAGTTTTTTTTAATAAGAATGAAGTTCTCGAAGCTATATACGCAAACTGAAGTTGCTATCGTCTATATATTGGCAGAACAAGTTCCAAAATATTTCTTAATGAATTGTCACTCCGTTTAAATTGAAAGCGCTCGGTTGCCCAATCTTCGCTCCTCGAGTACGCGGAATTCAACTCGCGGCAAACGTAACAGTGAGCGCGCGGCTCTTTTATCTCGCGGCGATTTTTTAGCGTTCGACGCGCGTCCTGGAGACGTGACAGCCGTCTGGTTTCTCTCTGCCGGCGCTGCTGCTGTGTATCTGTAAGCAATCTAGAGTGTACTAATTTCTTCTCATTAGTTCGCTTCCCCGGCCTCTTCGCCAGGCGTTTCAGGTTTGGCATAAACGAGCACTTTTTTTTTCTTCGGGCCTTATTGATGGGCCCATTAATCAGGCGGGCATTTAGACTAAGCTGTCGATAAACGCGTGTACCGTAACGCAATTATAACGTACACATCGAGTGCGTTAAAAATTGCTTTTCGGCCGAACTCGCGTGATTTATCGTGCTCTTTATGTAATTGATTAATTTAAACAAAAGTGCTCGTTTTGAAATTCGCGCGTCGACTTATATTTACTTCTTAACAGTTAGACTTATAAAGTAGTGTCGAAAAATGCAGGATGCTCGCCAATCCAGTTATATATTTACGCCAGCGAGCGGAGAGCTATTCTCGAAGGCTATCCCGATAACGTCAAGGCACGAGGTATACGTTAGTCGATGCTGATTCCAGTATACGTAAAAAATTTTCAGTCTCCGCTTATGCGGGCTTTATTTTTCCGGGAAAACACGAGTGTCACGTGCATTAAGATCGGGTATCTCGCACTGTAAATCCGCTTGGAATGGAGGAATCAAGATCCCGCGCTGATTCCACATTGTCACGCGCACATCAGATGCGTATCGCGGGTATTTAAATGCTATTTTCGATAATTCATGCATCGATCGAACGGAGCGAGTGATTTTTGAATTTTTAAATGTCTCCGGGGGAAGACTGTGCGGTAGGTATTTTTAGTTACAGTTGAATGCATCTCAAGCATAATACTAATAATTATTTATAACTTCTAAAAAATACTCTTTTAAAAGGTGATGACAAAGCATGTACAAAAATAAAAATTTAAAATCTAAAAATCTGCAGCATAGTACATCAATATCAAATCTCAACCGAACCTGCAACCTCAACCGATTTCCCTAAAAAACATCCCCACCTCAGCTTACGCACTCGAGGAATTCCCATATACGATATTTTTCCCTTGCTTACGCTTGCGGATAAGCACAAGCCCACTATATATCTCTTTCTCATACCGGAGAACGCGCGCCGAGAGGAGGCGAAATTCCGCGCGAGATAAAACGAAAATCCCCGCGGGACAGATTTGCCGGCCGCGCGCACGAGAAAGAAAAAGAAGGAGGGAGGAGAAGGAGGAGGACTGCCGCGAGGGCGCGCGGGATAATTATTTATGTCAGATAGGATCTCCTCTCGGCTGGGGCTCTTCTACCGGTCGCGCGCCCCTGGGAAACAAAGGATTCCGAAAACGAGCGCCTGGTGCGAAGTTGCAGGTTTGTTCTGTTGCCGCGGTTGAATATGCGTTGACTTGCGTAAGCTGAGGCTTTGGTTTTTGGATGTTTATATGTACGAATTGTGCTGGTAGTTTGATCGTCTATAAACGAACTCGAATTGTGCACTTGGTATCTCCATATCGGCATTT